>LPNX010388226.1:101141-116904 GCA_001517045.1 Pseudotsuga menziesii
ATGCATTCTGTTGCATGAAGACCATGGGTGGACCCCTGCCACAGTGTAATAAGCATGTTGTCACATGGAAATATTCTGGGTTGGAGTTTCTAGTTATTGTAGTCATATTTAGTTAATATATTTAGTTGAGTCAATAATTGTAACATAAACAAATAAGAGATCCTACAATAATATTTACTTTTACCTCCAAAGGAGGAGATACATGTTATTCTCCATGGGGATGAGCAGACCCCTACCACAATGTAATAATCATGTTATCATATGGAAATATTCACAATAAGCACAACAAAAGTGAATGTTAGCAGTGAAAATCGAATGTTAACTGAAAAAATCGAAACATTTTGTTATTGACATCATATTTATTTACTATATTTAACATTTACCTCATGAGGCATAGATTGTGACTTTCCACGGTCACCCTGGACCGTGGAAGCAGCATCTGGATTTTGACTGCTGCAACCTCGACAAAATAAATCAATCAATAAAAGTTGAGCCAATAATTGTAACATAAAATAATGAGATAAGTATAACAATGTAATAAGCATGTTATCACATGGAAATATTCATAATATGCATGAAAAAAGCGAATGTCAACGGTGGAAATTGAATGTTAACAAAAAAATTGAAACATTTAGCTATTGTACTCATGTTTAGTTACTATATTTAGCATTTACCTGATGAGGCACAGCGTGTGACCTTCCACGGTTACCCTAGACCATGGAAGCCACATCTATTTGATTTAAGTTGTAATCGATCAACAACTCTTCACCTGGAAGTATTGTTTTTGTTTCACATACAAATATACGATGTTATTCACGTCCCTCAAATTCATAATTTGGTTTCTAAGTTGCTGTCACTGGCCATGTACTATTTATAAATTTAGCAATGTTTCTAGATGGTTTTGGTCTCCCATCAATATACATAGTTGCCCCTTTGTTTTTATTGTGTTCTGTTAGTTGTATATAATTTGTGACAACTCCGTATCTCCTCATACTTCGAGTATATTGGACCAAGATCAACCAGTTATTGTATTTGTATAATGGTCTAACATACTCCATCAATTCAGTTAAGTACCATAGCCGACCTTTATGCCATCCATGGAAAATAGCCCCAATCCATGTAAGGACGAAGGAGCGATGCGATAGATCCTCCCATCGATGAAGAAATATGTGTCCACTTGAGGTAGCTTATTAGGTACCCATCCTTGCACTAGATGTCTATACCTCAAGGGAAAGTCAATGTCACCTATGCTCTCAGCATCACAATTACATGACCCTCTATTGGCAATAAAATATTGCATGTGTCTACGAAATATTTTTCTTACCTTTTCAGATCTAGTTGATATAGAATCGATAGATCTAGTACAACATGTATCACTTTCAACCTCTCCTAGTATATCTTCACCATCACTCAAGGAAGATAGATTTGATAGATACCTATTTGGTGGTACCTACACTCGATAAAACAAGAATATAATCTACCAAGCAGATATAATTTAGCGTGCAAATATATTTACTTGTAATGTTTTAATATCAAAAGTTTTTTCTTCCCAAAAACTTTACCAAAATCTATTTTTATCTCAAAGGTGTAATTTATTTTAGAGTTATTTATAATTGAATTATTTTTAAGTATAAGTTGCGATTTGATCTCGTTTGGAATTTGTTCATAACGCGGATATAGAAGTGTGTTTCTCGGGCCACTTGACTAGTTAATGCATTGAAAGAGGTATGGGGTTCCCCCTCATATAGATCGTGTTGTGGATTCAATTTGGAACGGGCGGTGGTCATATTGCTTCATTCATGGAATTCCCACCGAAACTCAACAACTTTATTCTAACACTCCCTCTTCCACAATGGTTTGATATGCAAGTTTCCTCATGCAAGGTACTCCTTCTCTAACTATGTGCCTGATTTTTTTTAAATAGGACAACATTGTGAAATGTCACCAAATTTAGACCAATTATAGGTAGTCTTGAGAATTGGTAACATTTGATGAACTGATGATTATGGACAGATATATCCTAGAGATTTTCATTAATGACAAAAGAACTTTTGATGGGCATAGGCATGTATGATAGAGTTGGAAAAAGACTAAGTGGTGAAAAATTGTCCTAAATCAGTAGTATTATGAAAATGCCCACCATATTTCATAAGAAGGAGAAAATTCCTGCCATGGCCTATCATCCCATAGTTGGTTGAAGTATCTATCCTACCATGGCACCAGTTCTCAGAGCAACTCTTTGAGGAAGAAGATACATGCCTCCCAAAAGAAGTTCTTTTTTGGTCAAATTAGATAAGTTGCTCTAGGAGAATGATCACCATAATTTGTGGGTTGAAACAAATTTCCGCACCATATGGGCATCCTATAGGTGGCTGTGTTCTATACCTCACCATGCTCTTACTTTGACCTGAAAGTACCTGAGGCAGAAATTATGGATATGCCAAAACAGTGTCTTAAGGAGCTTTTACATCATACTTCAGTAAAATGCCTGCCGAGGAGAGAGAATGTAGTTCCAGAGGATGAAACTAGTCTTCATGGATTCACCTGGTTGTCCTCCATCCATTGAATGTATTACACTCCAATTTTGAAGAAAATTTGAAATCACCTTTGAGACCTAGGGTTTAAAGAAATTGACTAAGTGTCAAATCACAAGGTTGAAGAGGCATTTGGAAATGCCCGCCAAAGCCTATCTGAGTGATGATAAATTCATTAGAAGGTATAGACATGTTATTTAATGAACTGGGTATCCATCCATGTTCTTAGTTTTTCTTAATGGTGAATACATGAGAAAAATATCAGCCTACCAAAATAGGTAAAAACATTAGCTTGCATATCCAAAAATATGTAAAATTGACCACGTGTTGAAAACAGGAGGTTGAGAGCGCACTTGAAAATGCACGACCAGAGTCAGCTCTTTAACTGATAAATTCATTAGATGTTATGGGTCCATTCTTTGATGATCTGGGAATCCACTCATGATCTCAGTTTCCTTCTGGGTGTTGACATGTGTGAGATATGAGTCTGCCAAAATGCCTCCTAGCACAGTAATGACTAGGGCCTGACAAAATTCACTAATTATTGAATTGAGAAGTTTGGAAGACCATTTTAAAGTGTCTTCCAAAGGCTGTGTGTTTGTTAGTAAGGTTTAAAGGTGACATGGTCTTGTTCCTAGTTGAGGTGGATACCTAGCCATACCCTCAGTTTGTTTAAAGATGGTTAAGATGTGAAAAATATAAGTCTGCCAAAAGTTTGAAAAGTATGCCTGTATAGTCTTGGTGAAATAAAAGAGTAAGATACAAGATATTGATAAACATAAATTTATAAAGGGAATTTTGCATATGTTGAGAAGGATTTAAGGATAATATTTTGGAAGATATGATGTGATCGAAATTACACAGGATATATTTAAGGAAGAAATGCTCGCAAAGGGTTTCATGGAGACACACGCATGCTACAATATTCTTGATAACCTTCGGACTCTTTGAGATATACCAAACATAGGCGACCACACTAACTACCATGGTATATGCCAAACACAGGCAAAAAGATATAAGTGTTGTTGAAAAATAATACTTCTATAAAATGTGTCTTTAAAGAAGAAAGAGGTATGAGGGTCAATTTACTAGAGTCAATTCAAATTATAGCCCACGAGTCCCAGGGAACTATACATTGTTCCAAAATCCAAGCCAAAAAATGGGAAAAGCTTGCAAAGTGTGTTGTAATTCAGGTAAAAGTGAGCATAAAAATAAAATAAAATGATTCTTTAAAGGAGAAATAGGTCTTAGGTTGAATTGTACCCCGTCATTATAATTGCAGCTCCTATGGCACTCTACAAAATGTTTTAGACCCATAATAGAAAAAAATCACAAAAGCTTGAAAAGTGTGCCATAATCCATGTAAAACTGACAAACAAACAAAAATTAAATGTGTCTTTAAAGGAGAAAGAGGTCTCGCGTTCAAGTTTCGACATAATTAGTTCAAATTATAGCTCATAGAGGACTCTGTTCTAGACCATTAAATATAATAAGATTACACAAGCTTGCACTCTATAGAATGTTTCGGACATATAATAGAATAAAATAACAAAAGCTTGTAATTTGTGCCATAATCGAGGTACAACTAATTATTGAAGCAAAATTAAATGCTTAGAAGAAGCACGTCTTAGGTTCAAAGTTTCGATAGAATCGGTTGAACCAGTTCAGATTATATCTCCTACAGGACTTTGCACACTATTCCGGACCATTAAATAGAATAAAATTACAAAAGCTTGCAAATTGTGCCATAATTCATAAAATTATACAAGAGCACGACTGGCTTGCAGTGCTCAACCCATATGTCTTTTCCTTGAATTTAAGGAGGATATTTAGATTCTCTAATAATAGAAAACCCTTACTAGATCCACTGATAATAGAAGTGATGGTAGCACAACAAAAAAATTATAATTTCAGTATGACTGTACTGAATCCATATTGGTTCAGAAATTTGACGTATTTTTCCCAAATTCCTATGCTGCTAGGGTTAATGAGATTACAAAATTCATTGGGCCCTTTGTTATCCTCTGTAATATGGCCGTATTGCCTCCCCTGGGAACGCTAGTATCCTTTGGACTGTGGCTAGATTGTTTTTTTATCCTCTGGACTGCGGTTGGATTGCCTCCACTAGGAACGTCAGTATCCTCTGGGATGGTATCCCTTGCTCCTCGATTTACCAATGCTCTGCTCATCAAATTACTATTGCTCTGGATGCTTCTAATGAACTAGTGCGCGGGAGTGAACTTGTTCGTTGTTGTTTTGCTAATGAGCTAGTGCGTAGGTGTTTTTCAATTCTACGTTTTTTGTTTGTTTATTTGGGTATTTTATATTTTTTGTTTTGTTTTGTTTTTTTTATTTTTCATATTTACCTTTTGTTTAGTTTATTTTGGGTTTTTTATTTTATTTTCATATTTTATATTTTGTTGCATTTTAAATTAATTATAGTTAAAAAACTCTATGTTTTTAGTTTAGTGTAGTTTAATTTAATTTAACTAGGATTTTGTCATAATTTGTATTGGTTGCATTGCTTATAGTGAGATACTATACACAATTCCATTCAAGGATGAACACGATGATGATGATCATGATGACAACAAAGATGATGGTGATTACGACAACAACGACGATGATGATGATCATCATTATCCTCATCATCATCCTTGTCATCGTCATCACTATCGTCCAATTCATCGTCTTCATCAATATCATCATCATCATATTCATAATCATCATCATCGTCGTCGCTATCATCGTCATAATGATATTCTTCATCATCGTCATCTTCCTTATCATCATCATCATAATCATCTTCTTCATCATCAATGTCTTTGTTATCACCATCATCATCATATTCGTCGTCATCATCATCAGCATCTTCATATTCATCATCATATTCATCATCAACATCATTGTCATCCAATTCATCAACATCTCCATTATCATTATCATCATCTTCATCATCATCATCATTTTCATTATCATCGTCATCATCTTCATCATCATGATCATATTCATCATCATCATCATCATATTCGTCATCATCATCATCATCTTCATCATCGCAATTTTAGGGGGAGCTCAGTGAATGAAGATGTATACATGATAGGGGGAGCAGCCAATTGAGTGAAAAATTAAGGATTGCTCCTAACACCCATTCCAAGGACTAATATGACAATTCAATATGATCCGAGGAAGTAGTAAAAAAAATACAACTTATTGGGCCCTGTGAAGCCTCATGTTCTTAGACAGTATGCACATGAAGAATAAGACTTATGGACCTAGTCCGATGTATTAAAAGAGGAAGATCCAAAATGAGCAGTTTGGTAGTTCCATAAAATGCATTCTTTATAGGAGTGAATAATCACTCATAACCATTCTATTATAATGTTGGCGAAGCTTAGAACAATTTAGTGAAGACCAAGGTAAAGATCTTGTCATCACATCTTCATCATCATCATCATCTTCATCAACATATTCATCATCATCACCATCATCATCATCATCATATTCATCATCATCATCATCATCATCATCATTATCATCCTCATCCTAATCATCATCATGATAATCATGATCATCATCTTTATCATCCTCATCCTAGTCATCATCCTTATCCTCATTCTTGTCATCAATGTCCTCATCCTCTCCCTCATCATCATCATCATCATTGTTGTCGTCATCATCACCACCACCACCATCATTGATCATCATCATCATCATCATCTCCCTATTTCTAATCATCATCATCATCATCATCATCATCATCATTTTCATCATCGCCCTCAACATCATCTTCATCATTTCCCTCATCATCATCTTCATCACCACCACCACCACCATCATCATCATCATCATCAACATCTTCATCGTTGTCATCATCATCATCATCATCCTCGTCATACTCATCCTCATCATCATGATCTTCATCATCATCATTTTCATCATCATCATCCTCATCCTAGTCATTGTCATCATCATCATCATTGTCGTTGTCGTCGTTGTCGTCATCATCGTCATCATAGTCATCATCATCATCATCATCGCCGCCGTCGTCGTCGTCATCATCATCATTGTCATCTCCCTCTTCCTAATCAACATCTTCATCACCGTCATCATCATCATTTTCATCATCGCCCTCATCATCATATTCATCACCACCACCATCATCATTATCATCTTCATCATCATCATTGAATGTTGATTTATGTTAATCTATGTCTCCTTCCCAAAGGTTTGAAAATGATCTTATTTGAGGAATTTTGCAGGAGCTCCTTTCAGGTTAACTGGTTAGCAAGTTTTGCCACCATGGATCCGTCGGATGGAGAGTGGGTTTTGATCTACGGTGATAGGTCTTTCTGTATATTGAAACATGCAATAGCGGAATAAGGGTAAAGTGTGCTAAACTTCAATGGTTCAGATTCAGGATGGTGAATATTGATGATGGATCATGATTTTGTGGAGTGGAGATGCGAGGAAGAATTTAACTTTGAGATTTGTGGAGTCCATTAAATGGGTGTAATTTTGGAGGCTCGAGATCGACACAAGGTGAGATCAATGACCCTAAATCATTTCACGTGGTGAACCTTCTCGGAGGGAGAAAATTTTTCAAATCGCAAAAAGTGTTAATCAGTGAGAAAGTTAGATGGTTGAGATGAAGGCGGAGATAGATCCGTGGTCTCAAACAATTCCATGGATTGAGCTAGCGCAGAGAAAGTTATGAAATCGATCTGTGGAAAGTGGTAGGGGCTGCGAAGATCTACGGTCAGAACAAGATGTTGGGTAGATCAATGGGTGAGAAGCATTCCGCGATCAGAAGTTTCTCACTCGTTCAGATGAAAAAGGGTTAGCAGAATGTTGAAGTTCTCAAGGTTGAGTGGTCCCGATGAAGGTAGTTTAGAGATCGACGATTGATATTGATCTCCCCAAATCAAGCTGTGTAGGTTGATAGTGTTGAGTTTTGGGTATGAATATTTGGTACTGTATTGAGGGATTAGATTGCAAAGATGAACAGATCTACGGTACCAAGTGCATGGAGAAACACGAGGGTTATGCAACATAAAAAAACTAGAAAAAAATCTAAGTGGAGAAGACACCATCACGTATGATATGCCTTCCCGACAGTTAATTGATTTCCCCAATGCTATTTGTGATACACCCATAGGATAAATCATCCCTGCGGCAGTGCCATCTTGCCCAAAACCAGATACTCATCATATGGCTGGCGTGTGAAATCAGAAATATATCAATAAAATATAAGAAGTGGAACAATGAATCTGATTGCCACATGTAGCAAGGGAAACACATCGAAAGAATGGTTATCGTATCGTTGTCACAGGAGCGAAAGGGCCAGAACACGTCCAGTCCATATGCCCTGAAGCATATGGTCAACCAGGCTACTTGACGATGAAATGTGCGAAAATGCTGACGGGTCATCCCCTTGTCCACTTTTCCAATCCTATATAAACACCACCTTTCAGAGCCATTAAGGTGCATAAGATGAGATAGTGTAGAAGCAAACTCGTGGTATCATTCTGCTAAGAGGTTCTTAGGATTTTGATATGTTTGCAATGGCAATCTGGTTCGAGAAGCTTGTTATTCTGGGCGTGTTGTTGGTTGGCGAGCTTGATTCCAAGCTCATCTATTGCCCTGGTTTTTCACACCAGGGAAGCACCAACCATTGGGGAACAGACGTCGTACACCACTTTGAGAGATGCACCTATTTTATGTGGGAGTGAATGCTCATACTGGAGCATCAAGGGCCTAAGGTCTTTGTCATAGCTTTCATGCACCCCATCCACCAACCATTTCTGAGGTGGTGTGGAGTACTTGAATGACAAGCCACTACAGAGGATTTTTTCTGCCAGAAGCAAGGGGGAAGTTGTGAATAAAGTTGAGCATGGAAAGGATATATATAAACTCCTTTTCCATCTTTAAGCCCATGCAAAAAGGTTCCTTCGAGTATGTCAAACAAACACAAAGGGAAAGGACATGTTGCTGACTCGATAGACGGACAAGTGGTCGAGCCTAGTTATAAATGAGCCACTAGAAGCATCTTGAGACGTTGTTTTCACTGCCTGCGAGTTCACAACCAGAAATGTCATGCTGCCATCCAGACTGAGCATTCACATTTTATCCATGATGTTTGTTTAAAGATATATAAACAGTGGTAGAAGTACCATGCTCTAGTTTTTAATGTTTGATTACGACTGTAAACAGTTTCAGATCCTATTTCGAGGATTAGCCTCGGGGTCTGAGACATTATAAAAAGGCTCCCCACCAGGGATCAAATTTGAAGGGCAGGGTCCCATTTCCTTTTGAAGCTTAAGTTTTAATGAATTATCCACCAATTAGGTTACTGCCTATTGAGTTACAAGTGGTTTCCATTTTCATACATTGAGTTTCCCTAATATTTATCATGATAATGGGGCTTGTGGTTGTTGTTGATATGTATATATTCAATTAGCATTACTCATTGTATATCACATGGATGTAAGGATGAAAAATAGAACCTGGGGATGCATAAAAACAACCCCTCATTTTCATAGATAAATTCATAAAATCCAAAAGGCAAAGAAAATATTATAGGGTTACACATTACAATTTACAATTCTCATAAGGAAAATAAAATCACTTACTTGAGCCAACTGTAGTTGTGGAAGCAATATAGCTAAGACACCGCCTCATGAACAAGAATGAACCATCGCTCCAGTAGCAACCATACCTGCAAATGCCCTAGTTAGACCAAACCCTAAAACATCCAAGGTAAAAAACTCTGGAAGAAAAACTACAACAATAGAGTTTACCTCGAGTTGCCATGAAAAAAACAATGAGACCACCCAACTATACAAAATCCACCCTTCCATGAGGAAAATTTTCAGAAAAGTGGTCAAAATTGGTCCAAGTAGCCTTAGTCAAAATTGATCCCATCAGCCTTAAGAGAATGCTTGCCACAATTCATGGTTTGAGAAGAATGCCTGCACCATGGTATCATCCTATAGCTAGTTGGTTTGGATACCTATCCATGATTTTAGTTTTCTTTAATATTTCTTGAGGAGAAAGATACAAGCCTGCCAAAACAGGGTTTTTCACCAATGGATGCAAAAATAGATAAGTAGCCTCAGAAAGATGCCTTCCCTAAATTATGGGTCAGAGTAAATGCTCGCAGCACATGGGGGTCTTGTATATTGGTCTTCGGCTTACCTGACCATGTCTTTAGATTGTCTTGGAAGTGGATGAAGAAAATGCTATGGACCTACCAAAAGGGTGTTTTAGGAAGATTAGACCAAATTGAGAAATTTGAGTATGGACTTGGTGTTAAATTTGCCCAAGTGGCCTTAAGGAAATTCTTGCCATGCCTCATAGGATGATTTGAAAAATGTATTGAGAATGTGAATCTCTAGAGTGTTGTATAGAGCATACAAACATGTCACTTGACTCACCAAAATACAACATATATTTAAGGTTGATTGGTCCCAATAGCCTCAGTAAAAAATGGTCCTAGCAGCCTTAAGAGAATGCTTCCACAATTCATGGTTTGAGAAGAATGCTCGCACCATGGTACATTCCTATAGCTAGTTGGTTTGGATACCTATTCATGATTTGATTTTTCTTTAATATTTCTTGAGGAGAAAGATACAGGCCTGCCAAAATAGGGTTTTTTACCGATGGATGCAAAAATGGCTAAGTATCCTTAGAAAGATGCCCACCCTAAATTATGGGTCAGAGTAAATTCCCGCAGTACATGGGGATCTTGTAGATTGGTATTCCGCCTACCTGACCATGTATTTATATTGTCTTGGAAGTGGATGAAGAAAAATTTATGGACCTACCAAAAGGGTGTTTTAGGTAGATTAGACCAGATTGAGAAATTTGTCTACGTATGGACTTGGTGTTAAATCTGCCCAAATGGCCTCAAGGAAACGCCCTCCATGCCTCATAGGATGATGCGAAAAATGTATTTAGAATTTGAGTCTCTAGAGTGTTGTATGGAGCATACAACCATGTCACTTGGCTCACCAAACTACAACATATATTTAAGGAAGAATTGGTCCCAATAGCCTTAGTAAAAAATGGTCCGAACAGCCTTAAGAGAATGCCCGCCACAATTCATGGTTTGAGAAGAATTACCTCACCATGGTATCGTCCTATATCTAGTTGGTTTGGCTACCTATTCATGATTTGATTTTTCTTTAATCTTTCTTGAGGAGAAAGATACATGCCTGCCAAAATAGGGTTTTTCACCTGTGGATGCAAAAATGGATAAGCAGCCTCAGAAAGATGCCCGCCCTAAATTATGGGTTAGAGTAAATTCCCACAGCACATGGGGGTCTTGTATATTGGTCTTCGGCCTACCTAAATATGTCTTCATATTTTCTTGGAAGTAGATGAAGAAAAAGTTATGGACCTGCCAAAAGGGTGTTTCAGGCAGATTAGACCAACTTGAGAAATTTGTCTAAGTATGGAATTGGTGTTAAATCTACCCAAGTGGCCTTAAGGAAATGATCGCCATGCCTCATAGGATGATGTGAAAAATTTATTGAGAATGTGAGTCTCTAGAGTGTTGTATGGAGCATACAACCATGTCACTTGCCTCACCAAACTACAACATATATTTAAGGAAGAATTGGTCCCAAATGCCTTAGTCAAAATTGGTCCCAGCAACCTTAAGAGAATGCCCACCACAATTCACGATTTGAGAATAATGCTCGCACCATGGTACCATCCTATAGCTTGTTGGTTTGGATACCTATTCATTATTTTAGTTTTCTTTAATCTTTCTTGAGGAGAAAGATACAAGCCTGCCAAAACAGGGTTTTTCACCAATGGATGCAAAAATGGCTAAGTAGCCTCATAAAGATGCCCGCCCTAAATTATGGGTTAGAGTAAATTCCCACAGCACATGGGGGTCTTGTAGATTGGTCTCCGACCTACCTGACCATGTCTTCATATTGTCTTCTTCAGTCATGGGTAAGACAATCTAATAAATCATTGATTGCACCACCAACAATACGTATGCCCTGATTTTAAATGGTTTCTAATTCTACTTTCATTTTATGGTGTGAGGACTCATAATCTGTTTTTAACTACTAAATACCAATATGTTCTCGCAGTTTATAAATCATCTTCCAAGATCAAGGCCAATAAGAAAATATGGTGAAGAGGCTTTTCGTGAATCACATCGTTTCGGAAGGCGCAAAGCCAAAAATAATGTTCAAAGAAGAAATAAGAGTAAAACTCTAAGTGTTTCATCCAAGAGGAAAGTGGTAGCACAAACTGATCAAACATGAGAATTGAATGGGGCAACTAGTGTTGAAATACCTATGATGGCGACTGGAAATTACTGTAAAATCGGTGTTTCATCCTCAAGAAATGAAGCAGGGAAAATCAATGAATTACAAGAATTGTATGGAGCATCTGCTATTGATATGCCAATGATGGAGGCTATGACGTGGCTATGACTCACAATAAAAAGGGTGTTCCATCCTCGGTAAATGGTATGGGGCAGAGTGGTGAAAAACAAGAAATTCAAGGGGCAGTAGTTGATATCCAAAAGATGGATGCTGGGAATCCTATAAAACATGATGTCATTATAAGAAGTGTGAGGCAAGGCAAAAAAAAAAGTCCTAGATGATTGAAATGCAACATTGTATGCAAAATGGTGAAAGAAACATATGTTGCAATAAGCATTTCTAGTGATCTTGCCGTACTGAAAATTTATTCTATTGTGCTAACATTTATGTTACCAAATTTTGGAAATGTAACAAATGATGGAAGGCATATTAAATATTTAATTTTTCTTTTCAGTAATAAAATTACAGTTGTTTTCTGTGTTTGCTTATATTTTGTAAATTTCAGTCTTTTTTAGGCCAGTTCTATAGGCATTACAACTTTGGGTTATTCGCTGAAATTTGGTTGCATGAGCAGAATTGTATGACATTGTTCCAGAATTGGAATTTCAATTTCATTAGATAACGAAACTTACATAAATACAACAATACATTTCATCAAAATTCTCATAAAGAACTTGAGAGTTCTCAATCCATCATCCCCACAATATCCCTATAATATCAACAGTTCCAAGCAAACATCTAGGATCTACCTATGTCACCAAATATATTGACATCTCATATCCACTAATCACTATCACTCTTTTAATTTCTTAGAAATTCAAATATATATGCCTACAATACACAAGTTAAGTTTTCAATTTTGATATTGTTAACTTTCTGGCTTGATATGTACACTTATTGAAAAGTTAAATTCAAAATTACCATTCACATTAAATGCATCAAAAACATATACATCACTGAGAAATACACACACACATATATAAATTTATGTATTAAAACTTGAAATGTATTTACATACACAAAATATATAAATAATGTTATTCCATAGTTCTAGGCTGCTTGGGAGTTTTAGGTTGCAAGTCCTCCTTTTATAGAGAAGATAAATTTGTACATTCTAGTCTCTTGGCTAGTGTAGAAGCTTCTGGTTCTTCAGAAGCTGTAGTAGGTGCATGTTATGATTTTCGTACTAATTCTTTCACTTTTGTTGCACATTTGTGAAATTTTTTTGTCAATCTATCTTTATCTTGAATGTAATTCTTCATCAATTCCACATTCTTCTTATTTTTCTCTTTGTGTTCCTTTTCCTTTTGCTGAAGACAATCATTTGCATGTTTCAACTCAGACTGAACTTGGGTCAATTTTTTCCTGAGCTTCTCTATCTCTGTATCCAACTCTTTTTCCCTCAATTATATATTATCTGGATTATACACAATTGCTACTCATTGAAGGATGTTGTTCTTCCACAGAGTGGCAATTTGGGATTTTAGATCTTCTATCTGAGACTTACATCCCAAATGTTGTGATTCTCTATCCTCCAGCATTTTCAATCTGAGCTGTTTAATCTCATCATCCCTCTCGGCTAGCTTGCTTGTCGATGTTTCTTTTATGGTTGACCATGCAAAGAGATTAGCTTCAACATTCATTGCTGCACTAGCATCCATCAAGGACTTCTCTCGAATTGTTAAGAAGGCACGATAGCTTTGTAACCCCTTTTTGACTTCTACATGAGCTTGTATTGCATTAAAAGCTACGTACAGTGACTTCTTTCTATTTTGTAGGGAACTCTCATACCTTATTAAAGGCTGTTGGTGTGCTGACATATCATAAATTTCACCAGAAATCAGATTCCTACTATGTCCCTTACCAATTTCAGATTCTTTTAACTTTTCAAGTCCTCTAGTCTGTAGTTTTGCAGTAATATTTTCAAGTTCAACTATTTTCCCTTTCAACTCTTCATCTTTCTTAGCAATTATGTTTTTCATGTTTTCCCTCTTTTTTTCTATATTCATTTATGTCAAGTTGATGTTTATTGTAGTCTTTAGCAAGGTTGTTTTGAAAGTTAGCCTTCATTATTTCAATTATTCTGTTCAACTTATTGAATTCAATGGTAAGTATTTTTTCCTAGCCGATAATAGTCCTTAGAGGGGGAATGTCCAAAACCTTCGGTTGATGTTTCAGCTCATCTTCCAGTGTCTTTATGGTTTCTTCATCTTTCTTCCGAACAACCATATATTCTTCCCTGCATGTCTCATTTTCCTTTATAAATTCATCCTGAATTTTCTCTAGTTGCTTATTCAAAGACTGAAGAACTGAGTCCTTGCCTACTATTATCATTTTTGAACTGTCCATAGTCTTCACAATGGATCCTTGTAATCTTGCAATTTCCTATAAACAGGGAAAATTTTTAGGAGGCTTCAAAAAATGGAATTTGGCAACTTTTGTTTTTGGAAAAAAGCATTGAAAAATGCCTCCTACCTTAAAGAGGTCCAACATTTGCAAATTTTTAATAGAAGATTCCATAGTATCCATGTGTTTTGTTTCTAACCTTGCAATTACTTGTAAATAGTGAAAATTTTAACAAGGCTTTAAAAAAGGAATTTGGCAATTGTTTCTATGCTTTGTACTATAGTAAAATACTATTGATGTAATTGTAACTTCGGAATGTATTCACTTGTATTTCTTATGTATTGTACCCCGATGTTTATTCCGGGAAGTGCTTGTAATGTAATTGAGTGATTTTATGCCCCGATTTTTCGATTGAGAGTTTCTATAATATAAACAAGTCATGTTAAGTCAATGTGGGTAACCCTCCTATTGTTATAGGGTTAAAGTCCCCGCAGTTCCGGGGCCCTAGGGTTGTTAGACTCACCTAGTGAAGTCAGCCCTAGTGAGTCATTGTCAAGTCAAGAATTAGTATAAATAGAGAGTGAGCCTCTCTATTTATCACACACTCACTCACACTCAGTTGTAGCACATATATGAGGGAGAAGAAGTTTTTGGGGCTAGAAAGAAAGAGGCTACTACTGTCGAGAGATCATCTTACTGTTTTTGGTTTTACTTTTGGTGCTGATTCTATCTCTGAGGGAGTTGCAGTTTTTCTCCATTTATGGTTTCCCTGAGGAAAAACACTATGTTCATTGTCTCTTGTGTTTAATTGTTGTTCTTGTTATTCTCTTAGTTAAAGATCCTAATATAATGCTAGCTTAATGTTAAAAATCTAACATGGTATCAGAGCTAACCTGAGAAGAGGACACTATGCAGCTGCGGGAGCTAGGGATTCCTACTTTTTGGATCTCTCTCCACAAATTTTCACTAAAATAAGGTTGGGTTGACTCTCCTCCCTAGGGCGTATCTTTCTGTCGAAGCAGAATCTGATTGTGAGATTTTTCAGTTTTGGACCCGACACTGCTACTAGAAATTAGGGATTTCCACAGAAGTGGAATTTTTGAGTGAGATCAGGCCTGGATTTATCTCCTCCTCAAAGTAGAATTTTAGAGATCAAGATCAAATTATTTGGTTGGACAAAAATCCAGGAAATTCAAACCCTAATCTACTCCTGAACCAACACTGTAGAAATTCAGCTCCAAATCCAGATCCAACATCTTGACCTAGTAAGATCTAAATCTTTTGTATTTCCATTTGAGGTTCTCAGTTAATATGTCTCATCATACCAAGCTTGATGAAAAGCTTGAGGGAGCTGATAACTTCCGAGCCTGGAAGTATAGGATCTCCCTAGTCCTGGAAGAAAATGAGTTGGACTCCTACATCAATGAGGAGGTTTCAGTGTTGATGTATATGTAACTTCGGAATGTATTCTTATATGTATTTTATATATTGTAACCCGATGTTTATTCTGGGATGTTTCTATTATGTATTTGAGTC
>LPNX010388226.1:129472-140638 GCA_001517045.1 Pseudotsuga menziesii
GCTTTGATGTACTCTCAAACCAAACCCTCCTATAAAATGTTTATAGTACATTTTTTTGGAAATTGGATGGCTAGATATATTGAGAAGACTATCCTTGTGTTAATTTTATATAACCTAACCTCGCATGCTCACAGTTGACATATGAAAGGTGCAATTTTAACCTTTTTTGACTGTTATGGACACTTCGTGTAAAATGCAAGCCATAAGCATAAAAATGCAAGATAGAAATGCATAGCAGATAAATTGAACATGAATGACTAAAATTCCAAGTATCTTGACCAAATTAAAAAAAATGACTGGAATTCTAAGTTTCGTAAAAAACAATGTGTAAATATTCAAAAATGGGCTTAGGAAAATGCACGCCACAGTCCGTACTATTGTCATAAGTTGAAACTAACACCATGCGGTTGAAGATAGATATATTTTTGACAAAAACCTCTTTCAGTTTTTTAAAATTATGTTTCATTTGTCCAGAGTTAAATTGACAAAATGACAACTTTTGTGTTTTCAACCCACTTTTACCTAGATCACAAAAATGCCAGCCTAGCCCTAAGTATTGGGTATTTTTGAGTGATTTTAGTTGGAAATGGTATGTTTTACTATTTTCCACATTATTATACATTTATTTTTTCAATTTTGGTTCAAAAAGTGCATGTTGTGCAAAAACACTACTTGGTTGTCTTGTATTTATGAAATATCAACCTACATTAATAAAAATGCAAGCCAAACCCTCCTATTAAAAGTTTATAGTAAATGGTTTTGGAAATTGGATGGATAGATATATTTAGAATAATATTCTTGTGTTAATTTTATATAACCTAACCTTGTATGCTTATAGTCGACCTATGAAAGGTGCAATTTTAACCTTAATGTTATGGACACTAGGTGTAAAATGCAAGCCATAAGCATAAAAATGCAAGCGAGGAATGCATAGCAATCAAATTGAACATGAATGACTAAACTTGCAAGTATCTTGGATAAATTCAAAATTAATGACTAAATTCTAAGTTGTTATGTAAAAATCAGTGTGTAAATATTCAAAACTGGGCTTAGGAAAATGCACGCCACAGTCCGTACAATTGTCATAAGTTGAAAATAACACCATGGGGTTGAAGCTAGATATATTTACATTTATTATTAAAATTTTATACTGTTAGGTGTAATCTATATGGTGAATTCTACTATTTAATGCAAATGAATTATGTATTTGTTCCATTCAATTATGTCTAGTATATTATTGTTCTATTATAAATGGTTTTTCTTTTCGAATAATTTTTTCATTATATATGAAATTTGTAAGTTTGAAACGATAATATACATTTCCTAGCATGTGGGTTATTGTGAAGATTCTTTTATATTGCATTCAAACTATTCTAAAAACCTCTTATTATAGCCTTCTAGATATGGTTGGATTCACCATACAACACTCTAGAGATCCACACTCTCAGAATATTTTTATCATCATCCTATGAGCTGTGGCGGGAATTTCCCTAAGGACAGTTATGCATATTTTACCAATAATTCCATACGTGGACAATTTTTTATCTTCTCCTACGCTCATTCTAATTTCCTTAAACCACATTTTCTAGGCTACTTGGACCAATATTCCCGAACTTAGCCAATTTCCTGATTTTAAGTAATTTGTCATATTTCTCCAGAAAGATGTCATAATGCAACAATGATTTCAACTTCATTTCACATCATCATATATTCCATGCCATGCCATGCAGGCATTATCCTTAGTGCAGGCATCAAACTTAATGCGGGAATCACTTATCCTCTTTAAAACACTTAGCCATTTTTTCTTTGTCTTTAGTATGCAAAATAACATTTTTCTTCTATTTTCGCAGGTTGATATTTTCCTTATCTGGTCACCATAAGAAAAACCAAGAGCATGGATAGATATCCATTTCAACAATGAACAAGACCATATCATCTGATGAATTTTATCATTAAAGTAAAACCCCCTTTTGGTCATTTCGAAGTGGTCTCTCAAACTTTTTGTCTAATACTTGAGCAGTTCTCTTCAAACCCTAGGTCACCAAGGTAATTTCATTTCTCCAAATTTGGAAAGTGATATTCCCATTGGGTATAGTTCAATAAGGCGAGTCCAGAAAAACCACTTTCATCTTCTGTAGCTTCTTTCTCTCTCCTAGGTAGGCATTTTTCTGGAGCAGTGAAAATGTGGCTGAGAGGCACTTTTGGCAGATAGATATCTTCTTCCTGAAAGACTTTTTGGTCAGGATAGTTATTTGGTTGGATGCACCATACAAGTTTCTAGAGATCTACACTCTCATAATATTTTTATCATCAACCCATGAGTTGTGGCAGGCATTTCTCTAAGGCATGTTAGGAATATTTTACCAATAATTCATATTTGGACAATTTTTTATTTTCTCCTAGGCTTGGTCTAAATTCCCTAAACCACAGTTTTAGAAGGTCCATAAATTCTTCTTCAGTGTCTCTTTGGAAAAACAGAGACCATGGTTGAGTAGATAAAACAGAATCCTGCAATATCCCCATGTGGTGCGGGCATTTTCTTCAACAAACCATTTGTGGCGGGAATCCTCTTAAGGCTACTTGAAGCAATATTCCCACACTTGGCCAATTTCTTGATTTTCACTAATTTTTCGTATTTCTCCAGAACGATGTCATAATGCAACAATGATTTCAAATTCATGCCACATAGTAATATATTCGATGCCATGCCATGTAGGCATCATCCTTACTGCGGGCATCAGTTAGCCCCTTTACAACACTTAACCATTTTTTATGTATTTAGTGTGCAAAACAAGATTTTTCTTCTATTTTTCCAGGTTGATATTTTCCTTATCTGGTCACCATAAGAAAAACCAAGAGCATGGATAGATATCCATTTCAACAATGAACAGGACCATATCATCTGATTATTTTTATCATCAATGGAACACCCCCTTGCAAGAATTTCCAAGTGATCTCTCAAACACTTTGTCTAACACTTAACCAATTCTCTTCAAACCCTAGGTCACCAAGGTGATTTCATGTTTCCTTCAAAATTGGAAAGTGAGATTCCCAATGGGTATAGTTCAACAATGTGAATCCAGTCATCTTCTATAGCTTCTTTCTCTCTCCTCAATGGGCATTTTTTGGAGCAGTGCAAATATGGATGAGAGGCACTTTTGGCAGATTGATATCTTCTTCCTGAAAGAATTTTTGGTCAGGCTAATTATATGGTTGGATGAACCATACAAGTCTCTAGAGATCTACACTTTCATAATATTTTTATCATCATCCTATGAGCTAAGCTGGGAATTTCCCTAAGGCTATTTAGGCATATTTTACCAATAATTCCATACTTGGACAATTTTTTATCTTCTCCTAGGCTTGGTCTAATTTCCCTAAACCATAGTTTTGGCAAGTCCATAAATCATTCTTCAGGGTCTCTTTGGAAAAAGAGAGACCATGGTTGAGTAGAAAAATCAACAACCTACAACATCCTCATGTGGTGCAGGAATTTTCTTCAACAAACCATTTGTAGCGGGCATCCTCTTAAGGCTACTTGGACCAATATTCCTACACTTAGCCAATTTCCTGATTTTCACTAATTTTTCGTATTTCTCCAAAATGATGTCATAATGCAACAATGATTTCAAATTCATGCCAAATCATCATTTATGCCATGCCATGCCATGCATGCATCATCCTTAGTGCGGGCATCCACCTTAATGCAGGCATCACTTAGCCCCTCTACAACACTTGGCCATTTTTTCTGTCTTTAGTGTGCAAAATAATATTTTTCTTCTATTTTTCCAGGTTGATATTTTCCTTATCTGGTCACCATAACAAAAACCAATAGCATGGCTAGATATCCATTTCAACAATGAATAGGACCATATCATCTGATGATTTTTATCATCAATGGAACACCCCCTTGCGAGCATTTCCAAGTGGTCTCTCTAACACTTTGTCTAACACTTAACTAGCTCTCTTTAAACCCTAGGCCACCAAGGTGATTTCATTTTTCCTTCAAACTTGGAAAGCAAGATTCCCAATGGGTATAGTTCAACAAGGTGAATCCATAAAAACCACTTTCATCTTCTGTAGCTTCTTTCTCTCTCCTCGTCGGGCATTTTTCTGGAGCAGTGCAAATATGGCTAAGAGGCACTTTTGACAAATTGATATCTTCTTCCTGAAAGAATTTTTGGTCAGGATAATTATATGGTTGGATGCACCATACAAGTCTCTAGAGATCTACACTCTCATAATATTTTTATCATCGTCCTATGAGACGTGGTGGGCATTTCCCTAAGGCCATTTAGGCATATTTTACCAATAATTCCATACTTGGACAATTTTTTATCTTCTCCTAGGCTTGGTCTAATTTCCCTAAACCATAGTTTTGGCAGGTCCATAAATTGTTCTTCAGGGTCTCTTTGGAAAAAATGAGACCATGGTTAAGTAGAAAAAACAACAGCCTACAATATCCCCATGTGGTGTAGGCATTTTCTTCAACAAACCATTTGTGGTGGGAATCCTCTAAGGCTACTTGCACCAATATTCTCGCACTTAGCCAATTTCTTGTTTTTCACTGATTTGTCGTATTTCTCTAGAATGATGTCATAATGAAACAATGATTTCAACTTCATGCCACATCATCATATATTACATGCCATGGCATGCGTGCATCATCCTTAGTGCGGGCATCAACCTTAATGTGGGCAACACTTAGCCCCTTTACAACACTTAGCTAATTTTTATGTCTTTAGTATGCAAAATAAGATTTTTCTTCTATTTTGTGAGGTTGATATTTTCCTTATCTGGTCACCATAAGAAAAACTAAGAGCATCGCTAGATATCCATTTCAACAATGAACACGACCATATCATGTGGTGATTTTTATCATCAATGGAACACCCCCTTATGAGCATTTCCAATTGGTCTCTCAAAATCTGTCTAACACTTAACCAGTTCCCTTCAAACCCTAGGTCACCAAGGTGATTTCATTTTTCCTTTAAACTTGGCAAGTGAGATTCCCAATGGGTAGAGGCCAACAAGGTGAATCCATCAAGACCACTTTCATCTTCTAGAGCTTCTTTCTCTCTCCTTGGCGAGCATTTTTTTGGAGCAGGGAAAATACGACTGAGAGGCACTTTTGGCAGATTGATATCTTCGTATTGAAAGACTTTTTGGTCAGGATAATTATATGGTTGGATGCACCATACAACAATCTAGAGATATACACTTTCATAATATTTTTATCATCATCCTATGAGCTGTGGTGGGCATTTCCCTAAGGCCAATTAGGTAGATTTTACCAATAATTCCATACTTGGACAATTTTTTATCTTCTCCTAGTCTTGGTCTAATTTCCCTACACAACAGTTCTTGCATGTTTTCGCAGGTCTAATTTCCCTAAACCACAATTTTTTCATGTTGGGTGTGCATTTGAGTAAAGCAATCCAAAATTGACTTGCTTCAGTAAAATCCACGCACATGCCTGATTTCATTTTCCGATACCTAAACCCGTCATACACGTGCTGAATGTATTCAATGTAAAATATGTCATATAATCGTATAAACCTGTAAATGGAAGTTTTTGCTTTTCCCTACCTGTCATATTCTGAAATTTCAACCGAGTGTCAAATACGTCACTTAACTAACCATCAAATTCTATGATTCGATGAACCTGAATCGAGTCAGATTCTGATGACATTGAGAATGATTGCATCATCTAGACTTGAAATCAACATTTCATCATGATTAACCTTTTTTCCCACCTTTTAATTATTCCAAGGGTCAACACAGTACACATATCTAGATTTGGCTTGACCTCATGGATTCCTTCCTAGCAGCTACATTCAATTACCAATCTTGTTGCTTCTTATGTAAGATTGATAAATAGGGGCCACTATTATCAGTAGGCTATGCAGTATTCAATCCATTCTCTTGTACTGAATCAGCACCATGTCCCTCTTCAACAACCCAAGCATTCCCTCTCGGTGGTATAGCAGGATTGATTTCTTCAATTCCAGCTTTTAATTTGTCCACACCAGATGGGTATTGCATGTTGTTTTCCACTGAGCCATATTTGTCTGTGGCATTTCTCTCTTCCTTACCATTTTCTTCTTTCATTGGTATTTCCCTTTTCTCCTTAGATACCTCCCATGCACTATGCATCTCTGTATAATGCTTCTCTACTCGCATCTCCCATCCAGATAACTAGAATGCAACTTCCTCTTCTACTGTCTTTCTACCCCTGGTGTTGAAACATGTCCACTTCAGCCCTGTTTCCCCCCCTATGTTGCACTGTCATGTTTTCCTTGTTCCACAATAGTTGGTATCTTCGTTTGAAGCCAAAAAAGTACAGCAGAGGATGGGTTGGCTCGTGGGTGAATCGACATTTCAATTTCACTCAAATGAAATCCACTTGTAACATGGTCAATCTGATCCCTGAGGTCTATAAATAGAATTTAATAGGTAGCAGGGACAATTATTATTGAAGGAGTTGTTTGATGTTGCTGATTCAACTGTAAACTATCCCTCTGCTCTGTAATGAAAGCATAATATAATAAAAAATGATCTTGGGCCTCTTCTAAAACTTTCTTCAGTATTGATCTGGTTATATTTTTGCATTATCTCTGTTTCTTTCCTCTGAATCTATTATATATGTTATGTTCTCATTTATTAATTTCTGCAAGGAACGATGATGATTTATATTATAATAAAAAAGAAATAGACGATACAAACTTGTAGAGCCATGATATTGGTTTCCAAACTATGATGCTCATCAACAAGAAACCAAAATTTACAGTTGTTCTATTCTCATTTCAAATGTTGGATGCATTCTTTTTTCACAATAGAAGTTTAATTTATGTCTGAAATTAAAACTATACTAGTCTAATTAGGTTTTTGTATGCAAACTTCCAAATTTCATACCTACAATGTACTTTGATTGGAGTTGGTGTGCATTTTTAGTTCTGGCCATGAAAAATTGAAAAATACTATCAATTGTTGTTTTGGATGACTTGGATTTTACTGTAGATCTTACAATTTACAGAAATGAGTACAAGAGTTTGTAGAAAAGGTTGGTATGTATATGTTATAGTGCAATTTATTCAATATAGCATGAGATGATGATCTGTCAATTCATTTGTAGAATATATTTCAAGAATATTTCATATGTCAATTCATTTGTAGAATATATTTCAAGAATATTTCATATGTCAATTCATTTGTAAAATATATTACGAAGAATATATTTCATCATTTGTAGTTTCATACACACTTCTCAATATGGGTTGCACATTAAAATCTCTTATATATAGGAAAAATGCACATATGGATTACACATTACACTTGTATTACATATTAGAAACACATTAACTATGTCAAAATATATGCATTGCCAAGAAATACTGACAATTTATATTTCAACAATATTAGTATGTACATGGACATCAAATGTACACCATATTATTTTAGAAATCTAGGCTGCTTGGGAGGTTTTTGCAATTCCTCCTTTTTAGAATAAGAAAATTTTCTATAGCTTCTCTTTCCTTTTCCAGAACCCTCCAGTTCTACAGACGCTTCATCGAACATATGTGTTAATTGTTTTTCTTGCTCTTTCACTTTGTTTGCAAGATTTATCACTTTTGTATGCAATCTATCTTTTTCTTCTAGGCATTTTTTCAACATCTCTACATTATTATTTTTCTGATTTGAGTGCTCATATTCCTTTCTTTTAAGATCATCCTTTGTCCACTTTAGCTCAGACTGAAGTACACTTAATATTCTCTTGACCTATTGTGCCTCCTTCTCGAGCTCTTGTTCCCTCAAATTGCTATCAGATGGAGTATACAAAATTGCTTCTGCCACATGTTTATTCTGAAAAGCTTTAATTTGGGATTTCAAATATTGTATCTCACTATCACATCCCAATTGTAGTGCTTTTCACTTCTCGAATAGTTTTTGGTGAAGGTCTCTAATTTCGGCCTCATTCTCCTCTATCTTCTTCTTCAATGTTGGATCTGATGAGACAAATGTAAACTCTACAACATTAATTGTTGAAGTAGCTTCATTCAAGGTCTTCTCTCGTTGTTGCAAGGACTTCTGAAACTAGAGTAAGCTCTTCATAGTTACATCACCTAGTTTTGTACTGCCAAATTTTTTTGGTGTGATGGCCTTTTTACCCTCCACTTTGGATTATTTTGTTATGCTGACCTTTTTATCCTTGACTGTTGATTCTTTTGGTGAGCAGACTTGTTTACCCTTGACTATTGATTCTCCTGGTGTGCAGACTTGTTTACTCTTGACTGTTGATTTTTTTGGTGTGCAGACCTGTTTACCCTTGACTGTTTTTTCTTCTAATGTGCGTACCTGTTTACCCTTGACTGTTGATTCTTCTGGTGTGCAGACTTGTTTACCCTTGATTGTTGATTTTTTTCCTCTTCCAACACTTTTAGCCTTGAGAGTTGTTGAAGTCCTTTCAATTCTCTTTTTTGTAGCAACTCATTTTTGTTTTTAATTGTTTTATTCAATTTTTCCAATCTTGCTTCGTATTCTACAGTCTCATTTTTTTGTTTAATGATCATTTCTGTCAATGCTCTTTAAAACTCAACCTTCAAAACTGAAATAAATGTTTCTTTCTGCTTCAATTCTTGCTGAAGTTTTACTTCCTTACCAAATATAGTCTTCAATGGTGGCATGTTCAAAACTTCAGGCCTGTTTTTCAGCGCATTTTCAAGTCTCTGTATAGTTTCCTCATCTTTTTTCTTTTGAGCCTGATACATGTATTTTAGTCTGTCACGGTCAGAAATCGATTCTGCTAGAACTATGGTAAATTTATAACATTGATCCTTAATCAGTTGATCCTTCTAGCCAATTATTTTTTCAGTTTCCACAATTCTTTTCTCTAAACTTGTAACACGATGTACCAAATCAAGAATTTGGACATCCTTAGTTCTGCACAATTTGTCGCTAGCTTTGAAGGAATCCTCCCACTAGGTAGATTGTTCTTTGAAATGTACCATTTTATCAAATAAAGAAAAAACAAATCTACCATCAAAATAATATTTGGCATGAATTAGGTATTCATCACTCGTTGGTGAACGGTCCATATCATTGTTCACAAATTCATCCCATTGATCTGCATTTTCATTTCCATGCATACCCAACCAAAGTTGTGACAGCAACATCTTCTTCAAGGGAAAGTGAAGGCATTTCATTTCCCACAGGTTCCATATTGTCCTCTAAAGGTTGGTCGGTCTTCTTTTTCCGGTTGAGTCACCCGTTGAAGAAGCAGAGTATGACATATCTCTCTAGTTTTGGATATGGTTGATAAAGAAATTTGGGATCAATCTGCGCTCAATAAATCACTAAGAACCTTGTCAAAACTATAGAAAATGTGTCGAAAATGCATGATTTGACCCACACATTGAAATATGGCATTGGTTTGGTGGGTGTGCAAAGATAGCCATATATCGTCGATATAGAGACAAAAGTTCCTCTAAGATTAAAAACATCAATATTGCCACGATTTTTCTGCCATGATAAGAAAAATGAAGTATTAATCCACGAATGTTCAAAACATGGAAATATTTCGTGGAAAAATCCGACCAAATGTATTAGTGCTTTAATACAAAAGAGAAATCTCTTTAGTGAACATCCAAATCTACAATTACTTTGGGACAAAGAAAGATGATAAAGGACTGTTACAAAGTTTAGAAATAACACACTTTGTTAGTGCTAAGATTACATAGAGTTAGAAGCATATTTTTTCTATTCTCGTGATAGCACATGCTCACAATAATGATTATCATTAGACATGCTCACATTAACGGCTGTTGTTAGGCATGTTCACATTTATGTCCCTCTCTCTCATTAGATCATTTAGTGTTTAGTAACTCCCGCTCATAAATATCAATCATCGAGGATAGTAACTCGTCTTTTCTTGTATTCCTCTAATATTTAAATTGGCTACAAAAAAGGCTCTGTCACAACCCCAAATTTTCACAAAAATTTAAAATTTTTGAGTTAACAATAAATGTTATAACCTGCGGTTCTACTAACAGCTAACAGTTGGCATAAAGAAATAGTTAAGTAATTGGTTTCTAAAATAACTTAACAGTTTATTTTTCGTAGCAATATTAAAATCCTTTTATGTGTTATTTGCTTCAGTTTACTGATTAGCTCTTTTATGTCAGTAGGTGGAATCTACTTTTAAATCCAGGGCTTACTTAGCATTCGTGCTAACGCAGATGAATATTGTTTCTTACAGGTTTTTACAGGTATGATCGATCGAGTATATATTTTTTAAAAGATCTATTAGTGTCAGCAGTAATTTGTTTGCAAATTAAAAAGCTTAGAACAATAAGCTGCTAAACATTAGACAGCTCCTGTAAGGTAAAATCATTTGATTTTCATCATTTGTTCAAATAAACAAGCTTGGAAAAAATGTAATGACAGTACAACATATTTGTGACTCTAACACTAGAATCTCAGATATGAGTATTTCTTCTTTAGTCTAAGTAGTTTGTAATACTCATAAACATTGTTTTCTTGACAATATTTTTGCAATAATATCTTGTCTTACCTGTATATTTATTGTCCCTTAAATTATTTCTATAAGGTACTTACAGCCTATTATCTTATGAACAGTAAAAACCTTTGAGTGTAGAAACTATGACCATTATACCCTTCTACAAGAGCTTAAGGTTACCAATACTTTGTTCCCAAGTTTAACTCTGTGTTCTCTTAACTTTTGAAAAATTAATAGGATCGTTCCTATTCCTGTCATCAGTTTTACCTCTGTAATTATCTTATTGTCCCATAGACACTTTGCTTGAGCATTAAGCCGAGTTGAGTATACTCCCAAGTATTAACAAAGTAATGTCGCATAAACTATGTGACATAATTTTGTGATAATACTCTTATCTTTAGCTTTGTACGACTTCACAGCTTCGATGCTATGTGAGTTATCAGTTCAATTATATTTCATAGATATGCATAAATGAATTGTTCGATTAACATTCAATCTACCAAAGGTTTGTTATTATAACGTATTTAATTCTAGCCTTTAACTTATTTGGCATTATTATAAGATACTATCTATAAGTGTTAGACTTGTAATATTCCTAAAGCAAAAGGGTTTACTATGCCCAAGCTATAAAAATGAGTGGTATATCAATG
>LPNX010388226.1:145249-162663 GCA_001517045.1 Pseudotsuga menziesii
AATTTTCCTATGAACTTAGGATCCCTGTCTAAGATTATGACTTTTGGTACTCCATGTAATCGAAAAATCTGCTTTAGAAAAATATCAGCTATATTGGCAGCCTTGTAAGTAGTTTTAACAGGTATAAAATGAGCCACCTTACTTAACTTATCAACCACTACCATAATAGAGTCATTCTGATTTTGTTTTCTAGGCAGTCCAGTAATAAAGTATAAACTAATCACTTCCCATTTCCAGCTAGGGATAGGTAAAGGCTGTAGCAAACCATCTGGGTGTTGGTGTTCGGTGTTTACCTGTTGACATTCTAAACACCTTGCAATATATTCAGCTACTTCAGTTTTCATATTTGGCCAAAAATACTCTTTTCTTAGCATGGTTATAGTCTTTTGATAACCTGGATGACCTGAATATGGTGTTTTATGGATTTCATCCAGAATTAACAGCTTGACCTTAAGTACGTCAGGTACATACAGTTTATCTTTATACAGTAAAAACTCTTTTTCATTTAAACTGTAACCTTTTATTAAGTTTTCTGTGGGGTTTTCCTTAGCTTCAGCTTGCAATTTCTGATAAATTTCATCTTGCTTTACCCCTTCTTTAAGCTATTCATCTAAGTCTGAAAAGGAAGTGCTGATTGCTGTTGCAAAATTCAGCCTTACATTTCTACTTAATGCATCAGCAACTTTATTTTCTTTACCTTTTATATGCTGGATTTCAAAATCATACTCGCTTAAGAAAGCTAACCACCTAGCTTGTCTAGCATTTAACTTAGGCTGATATAAAAAATATTTCAATCCTTTATTATCAGTCATTAAAACAAATTTTCTACCGATTAGGTGGTGTCGCCACATTTTTAAGGCGTGTATCACAGTTGCTAGTTCTAGATCATATGTTGCATAATTTTTTTCATGAATTTTTAACTTTCTAGACTCATAGGCAATAACATGCCCTTCTTGAGTCAAAACATTGCCTAATCCTTCATTACAAGCATCAGTGCATACTACAAATTCTTTATTAGGATCTGCTATTATTAAAATAGGTGCACTGGTTAATAAAGTTTTTAACTTCTTAAAGCTTTCGTCACATTTCTAGTTCTAGTCGAATTTCTTTCCTTTCTTTTGCAAGGAAGTTATCGGATTGGCTATCCTTGAAAAGCCTTCAATGAACCTCCGGTAGTAATCGGTAATGCCCATGAAAGATCTAACATCCGTCACATCTTCAGGAACCGGCCAATCTTCGATTGCCCGTATCTTTTCAAGATCTACGGAAATTCCTTCCTTAGTCACTACATGACCTAAATACTGAATCTTATCCTTAAAGAAGTCACACTTACTAAACTTTGTGAAGAGTTGATGTTCGCGCAACTCTTGCAAAAAAAATTTTAGGTGTTATTTATGTTCTTCTTCAGTTTTTGAATAGATTAGGATGTCATCGATAAACACGACCACAAAATTATCTAAATACTTATGCATTATAGTGTTCATTAAACACATAAAGACAGCTGGGGCGTTAGTAAGCCCGAATGGTATTACGACAAATTCGTAGTGACCACATCTTGTTCTAAAGGCTGTCTTGAAGATGTCTTCATCTTTAATCCTCACTTGATGATATCCTGAACTTAAATCTATCTTCGAAAACACCATGGCTCCACGTAATTGATCAAATAGATCATCTATGCGGGGCAACGAATATCATTTTTTAATAGTCATGTTGTTTAGCTAACGGTAGTCTATGCATAATTGCATAGTTCTGTCTTTCTTTTTAACAAAGATGACAGGTCCCCCCCAGGGAGACACACTTGGATGAATATACTTTTTATCAATTAACTATTTTAATTGTGATTTTAACTCATTCAGTTTCAATATGTTCATTCAGTAAGGGGCCTTTGAGCTAGGTACTGCACCTGGTACCAACTCAATTGTGAAATCCAATTCCCTTTTAGGAGGTAATCCCAGAATTTCTTCTGGGAATACATCAACATATTCTTTTAAAACATGGATATCTTCTATTTTTAACTTATCTGTTTTAATTTTACTTTCTTCATCGGTAATTGTTACAGCGTAAGATTTACATCCTTTTCTAACAACTCTTTTAAGTTGTAAAGTAGAAATCTGCCTTACCATAGTTTTTCTAGGAATACCATTAATATTTACTAGTTGTTCATGACTATTTAAGCATGTGAAAGTTTTATCATAACAGTTTAAAATTACTCTATGCTGTTCTAACCAGTCCATACAAATCAACAAATCATATGAGCCAAGTGGCAAAACATTAAGTTTAACAACAGTTTCAAGTTTATCCATAAGTAAAGCACATTCTTTCACAAAGCAAGTTACTTTTCTTTTAGCCCTAGTGGCTAACTGAACTAACCATGAATTCTCAAACTTATCGACAGATAACTTACATTTTTCCACTATCTGCGGTGCAATATAACTGAGACTAGCTCCTGGATCAATTAAAATAGTTACTCGGTTTTGATTAATCATACCTTCTACTTCCACCATGGAAGTCTGATATTCAGCTTGTTGGTTCTCCAATGCTGCATTAATCCCGGGCATGCTCCTTGCTAGTTCCCCAACAATCATCTCCTCCTGTACGGTATGAATGTTGTTAACAGTCTTCTTCCGGTTTGGACAGACTGAAGCATAGTGCAGGCCATTACATTCCCAGCACTTGACTGGCTCTTTACGCTCAAAACTCTTGGTAAAATTTCCATGATTATTTGCAATTTATTTATGCTTAAAATTGTTCTGATTGTTGGGGGTACTATTCCTATTTCCTTGGAAATTCTTGTTGTGAGAATAGTTTTTGGCCTTATTATTCTTGAAATTTCTGTTAGGCACAAAATCCTTCTTCTTAAATTCAGACTGATTATTATTTTTCTTAGCCTTCTAGTTGGCCAAGCTTTCTTTCTTTTGATTCTGCTCAAAACAAAAGTTATCCTTCCTCATAGCTTCCTCCAAAGTCTTTGGGTTATCATATTCAATTCTATCTTTAATATGATACGGTATATAGCTAAGGAATCAATGTACTTTTGGTTTCTCATCTACTAGGTAGGGTACATACCTAAGTAGACTTAAGAATTTGCTATTCATATCCTTCATTGTCATTGAACCTAACTTTAGTTCATAAAAATCCTTAGCTCTTTCCTCGTAATATTGCTCAGATAGAAATTTCTTTTTAAAATACCGCTTAAAGGTACTCCATTTAACTTCTTTCTCTTTTATACCCTTAACTCTCTTCAAATCCTGCCACCAAATATCAGCCTTTCCTGAGAGGTTATATATAGCCATCCTATCCTTTAACTGGTTAGAATAATTATATATTTGGAAGTACTTCTTCATACCAAACAACCAGGACTCAGCTTCCTCCCCCTTCTCAGTCTCTCCATTAAAGGTTGGTGGTTTTATCTTTTTGAATTCCCCTGAGATTTCCTCATAAGTTTTATATTTCCTCTTCTTGACATACAGATCATCATCACTACTGTAACTAGTAGTATGGTAACTTTGTCGTTCACCAAACACTTTTGACGATGATCTACTTTCGTTTTTTGTATGCTTCATCTTTTTAGATTTTCTTGGATGACTAGCATATTTAAATTCTGACCTTCTACCCCTGCCTTCGATTTGAAACTTTTCCATTAGGATCTGATTCAGCTCTTCTTGAGCCCTCAGAATCCTTTCATTCTCTTTCTTTACAAACTCCATTTCAGTTTTCGAATCTTTTACAGTCTGTAACAACTCTGAGGATTTTGTAGTTACATCCTCTGGTATAGGATCTCTGGGTAAATTTCCCGTTTCTGTAGCTGGATACTCCTCTTGTGCATACTCTCCCAGCCTTTCCATACATGCCTGTTAAACTTCAAAAAAATGCAATTCTTTGTTTTTAACATAAAAAAAATTAAAATAATTTAGCATAATAATTTAATTTACTGTTTTATGAAAGCTAGTGAGGCTGCATCAAGGCCTAGTGTTTGAACCTTGTGCTTTGATACCACATGTCACAACCCCAATTTTTCACAAAAAATTAAAATTTTCGAGTTAACAATAAATGTAATAACCTGCGGTTCTACTAACAACTAACAGTTGGCATAAAGAAATAGTTAAGTAATTGGTTTCTAAAATAACTTAACAGTTTATTTTTCGTAGCAAGATTAAAATCCTTTTGTGTGTTATTTGCTTCAGTTTACTAATTAGCTCTTTTATGTCAGTAGGTGGAATCTACTTTTAAATCCGGGGCTTACTTAGCATTCGTGCTAACGCAGATGAATACTGTTTCTTACAGGTTTTTACAGGTATGATCGATCAAGTATATATTTTTTAAAAGATCTATTAGTGTCAGCAGTAATTTGTTTGCAAATTAAAAAGCTTAGAAAAATAAGATGCTAAACACTAGACAGCTCCTATAAGGTAAAATCATTTGATTTTCATCAGTTTTTCAAATAAACAAGCTTGGAAAAAATGTAATGACAGTACAACATATTTGCGACTCTAACACTAGAATCTCAAATATGAGTATTTCTTCTTTAGTCTAAGTAGTTTGTAATACTCATAAACATTGTTTTCTTGACAATATTTTTGCAATAATATCTTGTCTTTCCTATATATTTATTGTCCCTTAAATTATTTCTATAAGGTACTTACAACCTATTATCTTATGAACAGTAAAAACCTTTGAGTGTAGAAACTATGACCATTATACCCTTCTACAAGAGCGTAAGGTTACCAATACTTTGTTCCCAAGTTTATCTCTGTGTTCTATTAACTTTTGAAAAATTAATAGGATTGTTCCTATTCCTGTCATCAGTTTTACCTTTGTAATTATCTTACTGTCCCCTAGACACTTTGCATAAACATTAAGCCGAGTTGAGTATACTCCCAAGTATTAACAAAGTAATGTCGCATAAACTATGTGACAAAATTTTGTGATAATACTCTTATCTTTAGCTTTGTACTACTTCACAGCTTCGATGCTATCTGAGTTATCAGTTCAATTATATTTCATAGATATGCATAAATGAATTGTTCGATTAACATTCAATCTACCAAAGGTTTGTTATTATAACGTATTTAATTCTAGCCTTTAACTTCTTTGGCATTATTATAAGATACTATCTATATGTGTTAGACTTGTAACATTCCTAAAGAAAAAGGGTTTACTATGCCCAAGCTATAAAAATGAGTGGTATATCAATGGTCAACTTACCAAGCACTCATATCCAAACCTTCATCGTGCACAAAGCTTGCAAGGAACAACTCAAGGGTCTTAATGCTTGCTACTAGAGACACTACAGTCATGTAATAGTTAACATGCACTCTCGTAAAACTATACTAAAGACTTAACTTGTCCTAATCTATAAACATAACATATATCATATGCTTTCTATCATATTAAAAACAATGTTAGAATATGGTTATGCCACCGCTTAACTCGTTATGGTGATGTTTATTATAAAACAATATAATGTCATTGGTAGCAAGGGTTTTGGCTTAATCCACATCAGGATTATGTTTATGGTTTATACGTGACACCAAGCTTGGTCAACGTAAACTCTCCACGATAATAATCTGGTGATTAGGTTAATATAATACACGATGCAAATGATTAGAGGTTTGGTTACGTATTATTGGGTTGTTATTATCGTTTAACCCACGCTGCAATGAACAAACAAATGATAAAAATGTCTCCATGTCCGAACTATAGGACATGACCCTCACTGCATGGATAAATTTGTGGTGACGTGGTTGAATCCCGTCCACATTTGGAAAATATATAATACACTGGAAACCTAACCTAAAGAATTATTGTTCCGTAGTTTACGCTGGCTCCAGGGTTGCTTTGGCTTGTCTCCCATGGCAACCATCGTTCTCCTAGTCACCGTTGCCTTATACCTTGACTCTGTGCTGCCTCCATTCTCCAGTGAATGGTTTTGATTGCTAGTTCTTTCCCTACCAATCATGGAGTTATTCTTCTTGCTACCTTCATTTCGCTACCTGTGAAACCTTCTTCCCAAAGCCGTGTAGTTTGGTGAATTATTCAGTTTTCTTTCTTGGCTCTTCGTAGCTCGCTACTATGTGAGGTTTTGAGAGTTGTTAGGTTCCCCACTGTACCGTTTATAGGTGACAGGGCTCATAAATCAGTTCTCCATAGTCCCAGTGACAGGTAAAAATCACAAAAACCTTTCTTTCATATACTGCAAGTTTTAACATAGAATACTTTCAAGCTTTTATCACGTAAATGTTTTACTGATAGGGGTTTACATTTGCTGCAGGTGCTCGTTGAAGTGTAGCTCATACAGGGATAAGAAGACAACCCTTGCAACAGCCATGGCTCATGCCTCAAACTCGGGTAAGCCCCGAGGTCTGAAAGATAGGTTCTCCCTTATTTATAGTTAGGGTGGTCGTTGGACTTGCCCAGGGTTTGAATACCCTTTCTCGTCTTGCCACGAGTTATATTGTGCTTTTATTGTTTTACAGGTTGTTTGGAAGAATGTTTTACATTCAAACCCTGGATAGGGTGGATGCAATTGTAATGTGTAGAGTATTTGTCGAAGCTTGGCTTCGCAGTCGTTTTAGGTTGTGAATTTTGCAAAGGTAGCTTCATTGCGACTTGTTTTGGTTATTAGGAGTTTATGCTGTACTCTGTATAATTTAGGGTTTTTACCCTTTCTGAATATTAATAAAGTTGAACTCAGTTGAGTATTTTATAAGGGTTTTAAATACTAAATTTTGAAGGCTGGTACTCACAGCCGTGATGTAAATCTTGTTTATTTAATGAAATTCATAGGTTAGGGTTTGATCTGTAAACCCTTGTTTGGTTTAGATTACTCTTATGATAATGATTACAAAATTGATATGAATTTGGTTATTATGTCTTTTTTTTAAGGGTTTGAACCCCGACATTAAATGTATGTTGTTATTAATAAACTCAGTTTCTTTTGTAAATGCGATTCCACTTGTTAGTCAATAATGTGGTTTATCTTTGTTACAAAACAATTTTTAGTTAGCAGTTTTGAAAGAAATTAACCTAAGTATAACCTAGGTTACTACAGTACTAAATTATTTATAATTTATATTCTAATATTTATAATTTATGCTCAGAACATGAGCTAGGGTTTACTCCCTTTTAACTTAAATGGGATAATGTTTCCTATGTTATTACTTTGTAATTTTTATTACTGTTGTATAGTTTTTCTTTAATTTGTTTTTATAAATTAGTAACCTATAATTGTCACTGTTTAAGAATAATAATTATATTATTTATATTTATAATACTATTATTTAAGTATAACATACATTCTTAAGTTTATGTTGGTTCTTGTTTGTATAGTGGTTACGACTGAAAGCAGTCTGTAATATTTGTGTTAGTTTAATTCAATTTCTATCTGTAGACTTAGAGCACAAAAATGAAAGAACTTCCTTACTTATCAGTATTCTTTATAACTACACTGTTCTGCAAAAGTATAAAAATAGTTTATAATATTAACTTAAAACCTTAAGTTATTACGGTCCTTTTGCTATTTTAAGCTGAGTAAGGACTACTGTAACGTTTATAATATTATTTAACTATGGTTCAAATAGATACAAGAAGATTAGTTGTCACTAATAGAAAAAGAAAAGCTATTAGTATTGTGTCTATATCTTTTATTAACATAAACTTATCAACTTTCAACTGATAAAACTAATTTCTCTATTTTCAATGTAAAAGTACAGTTTATGGAAATAGAAACTGTGTAGAAAACAATTTATTAAGCATAATAATGTCAATTAGTAATATGAGTATGGTTATGTACTAAGATGTTATTTACATAGTCTATTTCTGATAACATGTCTGCAAACAAATTAATAATCTTTCTAGTAAGAAACTATCTACTGAAAAGTAACATTTCATTACTCTGAAAACATAGATATTTGATTCATTTATATTAATATTATACTTCATTTACTTAAACAAACTACCTGTGCTAGAGTACGATCTGGATTACTCCAGATGGGGAAAAACACAAGTAGGATTTATCTTTCATCACAGTACAGATTTAGTCTAGAATAACTAATAGATTTCAACACATCATAACATAACATTATTCAATAATTGATCATACACAGAGCTAAACTATAACATCGAAATTAAAGCTGGACGGCAACAGCAATGGGAGGTCATTCCTCCCTACCAACTCCTGGAGAGTGGTCAAACAACGACTTCTTAGGACCCCGAGCCTGTTCTGGTCTTCTTGGCTGGAGCCAGGTGGAGCAATCAACAAAGTACCAGTCCTGAGACTCAATACCATTTTTGCATACTGCAGTAAGATATTTCAGCTGCAAAGCTGTACTAAATAAACTTTCTGCAGTTTACCCCTCAAACACCTTCCTTTTGTTGCCACCTTTCACACCCCTGGGTCACGTGGCAGAAATATTCAAGCCACTCGGTGTGTCCTTGGGGGCAAGTCTCGAGTCAAGGATGTCACCTTGTTCTTGACTCCTCCGTTTAGGCTCAACTCCTAACGAAGCCAAGGGGGGTAGACCCTATTATGTTACTAAGGACAATTTACTTAGTAAGGTGATGTTAAACTGAATGAGTTACTTAGGAGTTCGATATTTAACTATGGACAATCAAAGATGACAATATATGAAAATAAACACACGAAAGCACAATGTTGAGACACAATATATATATAAAACAAGAAAATAACCAGTGCCTTAGAATGGAGTCGAAAATAAAAAACAATGTACTTGCATGTGCTTGGAGTGAGTGTTTTGCGATTTCCTCTTGGTATGTTTTAAGTTAAATTTGAAGTGTGAGTTGATTAAAATTAGGCTAAGGGGGGACTCCAGATATACCTGAGAGTACTTGGAGTATGTCCAAAACTAAACCTTCACGGCTACCCAAAAGGAATATGTGGGCTGAAATGGAGTCTCTGGGGCTATTGTTCATAATGCACCCATTAGGGTGTGACAGAGATCGGTGCCTCGAGGTCACTTTTCAGAAGTTCCCGCTTCCTTTGGGTATTTTGCCACCGTAAAGGTTTGATCTAGGTGTTGAATTTTCACCTGATGGTTTGTTAGTTGGGGAAAGTGAGTCCTAATTATACTAGTCACCCAAGTGCTTTTGATACAGCTTGACTGATCAAACAAACCGCAGCCAAGTGCAGAGCATACACACTAGAGTCTTGTCAATTTTAGTAAGTTTTAAATTGAGTGTTCTTGTTTAAAAGAAAAACCCTACAGGAACCTCTTTCGATCCAAGTGGATCTTAATCGAGGAATCGAGGAGGGGTTAATTTTAAAATTGCTGATAAATAAAAGATGAAAAATAAAACAAATACACAATTCTGATTTTCTAATTAGTCCTACCACGAATCTCTTTCCCCTTTTGGGTCAATCGGGAAATCGTGGGGTAAGTGTTATGATTAATTTGAAAACAAAAGTGGAATATGAAATTAATACTAAAATCAAGTATACTACCCTGAAAATTAGATCAATGCTAGTTTAAAAAAGAAATAAGCAGAACGCGACGAAAAGGACACCGACGCAAATTCCCCCATGGGGGATGGGGAATGGGCTCGAAAGAGCCTATTCCAAAAATAATTTTATTTATTATTGGTTACAATATCAGAGAACTGAAATATTAGAAAATTCTTGGTCCTCATACAGGCTGAAACCAAGATCTTACAACTTTGCAAAAAATTTAAGATTTTAGTGAAAAGGGAGACCCCTAGGGGGATTTGAACGCTCATGAGGCCACTTCGGACATAAGATTCCTTTATTTTCTTTCAGAACTGATAAAATAAAGCGAGCATGTTAGAATAACATACACCCAAAAGCACTTTAAGAGTACCTTTTGATCAGTCTACCTTATCTCAACAAAAATGAAGTTAAAACTAGCTAAACAGGCGAAAAAGGAACCAAGGAAAGAAAGATTTCCTTGGGATCTTGGCTTGCTATTTGTGAAACCAACGAAATATGCACTGATATTGCAGAATATTAAATTTTATAACAGCGAAAGGAAATCTAATGCATGCGATCTACAAGTTTTCTTTAAATTTTCATGCAAAAAGACGATTTCCCTAAAGCTAGATCTAGAATGCTTATGAAACTTTTTTAAGTGCAAGATATAGACTATAGGCTTTGATAAGATAGATATATGTTGGAATTAATTTTAATATGATAGATCTAAGCAAAATCAAAGCTACGAACAGAGTAACCGGGTAAAAATGTTGATTTTTTTATAGAAATGAGAAGAAGAGGAGAGAAGGTCGGTTCGTTGGTTGAATGGAGCAAGCTGAAAGGAGGCCCTTTTGTGGAGTGCTGAGGGATAGAGTCTTGATATTATTGGATAGGAATGGCGTCAATATATATTCACACCTCCATCCAATCGAGAACCTGCAACTAAATAACACAAGCCTACACACACCTTGTGAGATCTGGATATAGATGTATAAAGCAACAAAAATGAAGGATCATGCAAAAATAACCTTATTTAAGCATATAACTGAAATTTTTGAGCATACATCATATGCATAAACAAGATCAAGCAATCTAGCTTTCCTAGTTTACACCCTTACGAGATTCAGCCGAATCCTTGAAGCCAGAACATAGAAGCAGCACAGAAATTGGCAAGAAATTGCAGCTACCACATCAGCAGCATAACACTGAGAATCCACACATACACATGCACTACACAGTATAGCCTCCAAATCTTATTTATTAACAAATGATGATCAAATACAGAGTTACAATGGCAATCCCTTCAGTCCAGCTCTCTAACTAGCTTGAAAGAGGGAGCCTTAAGCAGGATATATACAAATTACAGGCCATCTAGCCTAGGGGGGGGTGCAATTCCTCATGGAATCAAGTGAAATCAACTGATGGAGAGTTCATCAATGTAGAACTGAAGCTGAACTGAGCCTACTTGTCAACCGGGGGCTTGATTGAGTTGACACATCAACCCATACACTGACACCTCAGTCCACAGAGCATTCAGGAGAGTCCACACGTGTGGAGGAGAGAGAGAGGGCACAATTCCCCCTGAAGATAGTTGTATATCAACTCTGGATCTGATTTGATCCCCTCCTTCAGTCAAGGATTTTCCAGATCCAGTCAATCTGCTTCAAATCTGACTGATTTCAATCAAATCGGCTGAGGATCCATTGATTTATGATTTTGGATTTGCTCCATTATTCATCAATTTATTAATTAAAATAATCAATAATTGATTTTTGGGGCTTTCTAACCCGAGTGATGGAAAATCACTCAAAACTTAGGAAATAGTGGGTCCATGGGTTTACATGGTGCTCTTAGCTTGAAAATGACACCTACATAACTGAAACCGATTATTTGGCCCACTTTTATTACAAAATAAATTTTTCCAATTAAACTATTAAAAAATAGCCTAAGTTTTGGAAAAATTAAATTTTAATAAAAAAAACACTGAAAAAACTAAAAAATTGAAAAATTGAAAAACACCTAGGGGGACTTAGACATGCTCATATGACTCAAAAATTATGTCTAGCATGTTTATACATTGACACATAGACTCTAATAAGCTCAATAGGATTAAATGCCAAGCCGACCACCCCAACTTTGGAGGTATGAAGTGAAAAACTCAGAAATTATCAGTCGTTTATTCAACAACCAATAATAACCAAGGGAAAAAACACCCTGGGTTGATCGGATTGACAAATGAAGTCTAAGAGACCGAGTCTTTTACAGACACTATCATGCTAGAACATTTATTACAATTCCCCCATGGGGTATGAACATGTGATATAGTACAACAAGCACTTCCCTGAAGTACTTCCAAAGGTATTTTTGAAGTCCGAACAAGTTAACCCTGTCCGGTTCACCAGGCTCACTTGATAAAAAACCACTAAGTACAACTTAGGTGGTAACATTCTGGCTCCATCTGGGACACATTCTCTGACTGATCTTCTGTTCAAAGGAGAGAATGTGAGAACTTTGGAATCTCTGGGTCCTGCAAGGCAATTAGAGTTTGTCAGTAACATGTATATATAAGAAAAAATTAGCCATAAAAACAAACTAATGTACATAATTAATCAATAATGTGCAAAAAGGAATATTTTACAAAAACTAATATACAAAGGAAAATTTTCAACATGGTACAAAATAACTATAATACAACAATATCTATGATACAACAATATGATATATACAATTTAGAAATACATGCAGGGCAAGGTTTAGAAATTGGCCCTGAAACCACCGATGCCACTAAAGGAATCAAACTGTCTCGGCGAAAAACAGCTTGAGGAGGAAACCATTCACTGGTAAGCTCAATCTTTCTCCTTTCAAGTCATTTAGGTAGAAGGAGTTCGTTCCTGCTATTTCATCGATGATGTACGGTCCCAACCATAGGCTGTCGAGCTTTCCATGTTTCCCGGGTTTTTCCCGTCATTTGTCCCAACATAGAACTGTGTCACCTACTTGGAAGGACCCTGGCCGGGTAGACTTATCAGATGCTCTCTTTACCTTGTCTGAATTTTTGATACTGTGGTCAAGAGAGTCTCTTCTGCTCTCATCTAGCTCGATCAACTGGTTTATTCTATTCTGATTTGAGCTAAATGTCTGGAGGAGCTGATAAACTGGAAGCTTTAGATGGACTGGTAAGGTGACATCAAGGCCATAGACTAGTTTGAAAGGGCTCCTCCCGGTTGAAATTTTCTTAGTGATCCTGTCGGCCCATAATGCTAATTTGATTTTGCTATCCCAAGCCTTTTTATTGTTGCCCACAATTTTTTTGATTATGGTCATTAAGTTCTTGTTACTTGATTTTGCTAGACCATTTCCTTTGGGATAGTAATTAGATGAGTGAGATAGGATAATGCCGTACTTGAAACAGAAAGATGACATCTCGAAAGAAACAAAGCATGGGCCATTATCCATGATTATTCTAGCTGGCACACTGAATCTCGTGATAATCTTATCTTCTAAGAAGTCCATGACTATAGCATCGGTTGCCTTCTTGGTGGGTATTTCCTCTACCCACTTGGTAAAATAATCAGTGGCGGTAAGAATCCAAGAGTAACCATTACTCAAGTGATCCTTGAACTTACCGATGAAGTCAAGTCCCCACTGCTGGAAGGGGGCTTGGACTACTATTGGATTCAGAGGCAAGGCTCTCATTTGTTGCTTTCCAGTGAATAACTGACACTGGGGGCAAACTCTGATAGCCTTGTGCACATCTGAAAATAGGTTTGGCCAGTAGTATCCTGCTCTAAGGATTTTGTGGGTGGTTGTTTTTGCTGCAAAATGTCCACCACAAAATCCTGAATGGAACTCAACCATGAGTTTCTTGGACTCAAGTTCATCGACACATCTAAGTATCAAACCATCGAGGTTTCTCCAACCCAAACCATCTTTGGTCAAACAATACTTAGTTTCCTTTAACCTTAATTCCCTTCTTTTATGGCCAAGTAAGTGATCGGGGCATGTAAGGTTGCGGAGGAAAAATATGATGTCGGTGTACCAGGGGTGCTACTCTAATCTCTAAAGCTCGTTTGATACACTTTGCTTTGAATTGCTTCTCTGGAAGATTATTCCTAAAGCCTTTTCATTTCCTTGGGCCAACATCTTTGCAAGACCCTGTCCCTTAATTAATTTAGTAGGTCTTATCTCCAAATCATATTCTTGAATTTTTGAAACCCACTTACCCCTAATTCCTAGACAATCCTACTGAGACATGATATCTTTAACAGCTACACGGGGTACATATCCAATGATCTTGGAGTAACCTATATAAGTTCTGAAATGTTTAAGGGACTTGACAAGAGCATAGGCCTGTTTCTCCATCATGGTATACTTCAATTCTGAATTATGTAAGGCTCTACTCATAAAGGCTATGGGTTTCTCTTGCCCCTCCTTATTCTTTTGAAGTAAAACGCCAGCAATGGTGTCTTCTGAGGCAAAGGAGAATATCTGGAACTCCTTGGAATAATATGGACTAGTCAAGACCGGGGACATGGATATGGCATTTTTGATGGATTTGAATGCAACTTTCCCTTCATCCGTCCACTCAAACTTAGCATCTTTCTTTAATAGCTTTTGTAGAGGTTTCATTAATTCTACTAAGTTTGGGATGAATCTTCTTATGAAATTGATTTGACCATTAAAGGACTGGAGAGATTTTAGATTGTGAGGCAAGGGGACTTTCTTAATGGCTTCAACTCTCTCAGGATCAACCCTAACACCATCCTTCGAAATGATGTGCCCCAACAACTTGCCTTCATCAACTCCAAAGATTGACTTGGCGGGATTCAAGGAAATACCATATTTTCGACATCTTATAAAAACCTGCCTAAGATGACTTATGTGGTTAGATCTCTCTTTTGAAAAAACAGTTAGGTCATCCTGATATATTTCAATTATTTTGCCTATAAGTTCTTTGAAGGAAAAATCAATGGCTCTTTGGAAGATGGCACCGGCATTCAATAAGCCAAAAGGAATTCTTAGAAATTTATAGGTACCCCAAGGTGTGGTGAATGTAGTCTTATGTTGATCTTCTTTATTTACCAACACCTGGTTATAACCGGAAAAGCCATCCAACATGGACATCATTCCTGATCCTGTTACTCTTTGAAGCAAAGTTTCCATGTCGGGTAATGGGTAATTATCTTTGAGGCATGATGTATTCAGATTTCTAAAATCTATACATATTCTAATTGACCCATTATTCTTTCTAACAACAACTAAGTTGGAGCACCAAGATGAATGCCTTGTAGGTGCTATGATCCCTGCTGCTAGCATCTTTTGAAGCTCCTTCTGCACAATGGGGGCCAACTTAGGATTTATTCGCCTAAGTTTTTGTCGGAAAGGTTTGACCTCCTTAGCTTCTTCTATGAGAGGAATAGTGTGTTGAAACACATCCTCCCTATAGGCTTTAAGCTCATCATAACTAAAGGCCAACACATCTCTATACTCTTTGATTAGGTTGATCAAGTTGTTCCTTTCCTTTTCCGAAGTACCTTTTCCAATTTTTATTAACTTGGGATCCTTGTCAGTTCCTATGTTTATTTCCATATAATTCCCAGTTTTTATTTCTTCTTTTTGTTTTTTATGATGATCTCGACGATCAAAAAGATTCTCGAAAGATATAAGGCTACTCGGGATGTGATTACTTTCATTATCCTCGCACTCCTGATACTCTTTACCTTTTTGCTGATAACTAATCTTGCAACCCTCAAACTCTTGTATATTGTGGATGAATCTCAAGAGTTTCTCATCATCTTTGAACACTTGCCAGTGGTCTATATTATCTGGAATTGAAGGTCTGAAATTTATTTCCATCTTTCCATTCCCATTAATCATTTCATCCGATGGCTAGAGGGTGGATGCTGCTATTGCTAAGTTATCTGCTAACGCATTCATTTCCCTATGGATCTTTTGAAGGTTAAGTGCATCAAACCATTCCATAGTGTCCCATGTGGCATTCCTATACTTTCTTAGTCTGTCATTTTTGCATTGATACTGATTCTTAATATGGAGGACAACTAAATCGGAATCACCTTTTATGTTCAACATCTTTATCCCCATATCTTTAGTGGTTTCTAACCCTAGGAGCAATGCCTCATACTCGGCTACATTATTTGATGCTTCAAACTCTAACCTGAATGCAAAGTTGTAGACTTTATTTGAAGGAGAGATGATCACGATGCCCGCACCCTTTCCGATTTTGGAATAAGCCCCATCAAACTACATTTGCCAAACTTCACCAGTCTTTTAATTTTTAATGTTTTCCTTAATGGGGGCCATGAAATTTGACAAAATAGCATAGTTTCCAAAATTATCAGTGAAATGAAAAAATTCATTTCCGGGCTTCTTAGGTTTTTCTAGATGCTGTTTCCTCATCTTTTCTCTGTGGAGAATCACCCTAGTGTTCTTTGATGCAGGTATAGTAGCATATGTCCAATCCATTTGAATGTGCCCACCAAGAGTTGCGGCCCATTTTCTGGATAACAACATACCCCAATTATCTGGAACATCTATCACCACCACATCCATTGACATGTCGATATCAGGATACTTAGCCAACTTAACCTATAAATTTAAGATTATCCCTACCACTTCAACTTCTCTTGTATCCATGGCACAAACATTGTGGTAGGGTCGGGTGACCCTTAGATTTAATTGCTCCATTACTTTTCTTGTCATGACATTTGATGAAGCACCTGAATCTAACATACAGTTATGAAGAAGAAGTTTATCAATTAAGAGGGAGACATAAAAAGGTGGGTGGTATTCTCTTCTCGGATCAACACTGTTGAGGACTATGGGAATATCTATAGGTTCAATATGTTCAGCTTCAAATATAGCATTGTTATTAGGAAGAGGATCCTCTTTGATAATATTATGAGCTTTACTTTGACTATCCTCTAAGGCTTTCAACAACTTTTCTTTTTGACCGGGAATTTTAAGGACATCAGTGCATAAACATGAATCTTAGCACTACTTATCCATTCTCCCATATCAATATTTGACTCAGGGACAATAGGAGGATCTGGGAGGGGAGGAGTGGTAACCTTTGGCTTGTACTGCTTAGACGGTGATGGCTTCTCTCTTCTTTGATACACAACTCCGTTGAACCTAGCCTCCTTCATTTCCTTAATTGCTTCCGGAGAAGGCATTACACCATAAAAGTTAGAAAGGAGATCCTTCTCGAAAACGTAATCCGTGGCCTGCTGCCAATGCTGGTTTGATAAAGGATAGGTTTGGCCTACCATGTACACATGATCAGACTCGCCTGATGTTGTTTCCTGATTACTTACCTCCGCCATTCCATGTTCTATAACTTGGTTTGCTATATAGCAAGTGTCTTCTGGGTGGAATTGATCACAAATTCTACACCATGGAACGACTTCATCTACTAGGTTAGTTGAGTCTAACTGGTTTGGAATCCTAGGTTCATGTTGAGGAGCCTTCTTCTGATACACCTGATTCTGTTTAGGCTGAAAGTTCCTAGGTCCATTATTTCTCTCCAGTGTGATTATTCTGTTCTGAATATTATTCAATTGTACAGATTGGTTTGTCATGAATTGGTTCTGACTAGTCATCACTTTTTCAAATAGGCTAGTTACCTTTTCCATGGTGTCTTTAGAGGTTTCCTTTTCCTCTAATTCAACGGCCTTTCCCTTCTCTTTGTTGTATGAAGTGTTTCCCCTAGTGTAACCTAGAATGTTGGATTTGCCCGAAGATTGCATATTCCTTTCTATTTTCTCGGCCAGATCCTGAGTAGTTTTTAGATCGGTCGGATCTTTGTCCGTTAACTCATACCTCAAATCCCCAGTGAAAGCTTCGATGTAAGAAATGAGGATGGAGGCATCCCTTGGCTTGATTTCTCTAGGGAGGTCCGCAACCACACGTCTGAACTTAGTATTAAATTCATCAATGGTTTCATTTTCCATCT
>LPNX010388226.1:186678-276855 GCA_001517045.1 Pseudotsuga menziesii
TCATCTTGATATCATCAAATATAGATGATGCTAGAACTGAGAAAGATTTAAGAGATAAAGCTTATGAGTGCATCCTTAAATTTGCAGACATCATTAGTTTTAATGTCAGAGTAGATTCAACATCTTCTGTACGTTGAGAGTGAAGAGATTTTAAAGTAGAACCAAATTTTTTGGCATTGTAACTTACTAACATGGATAGATATTTATATTATCTAGATATTCTTCTTTATATCACTAACTGCATGAAGCCATAACATATAAATATTCAAGAGATAAAGATTCTTGTGGCTACTCGTTAGTTTTTTATGTGTCAGTTCTAATTGTTGGTGGTTATTTCTTTTAACTTTTCACTTTTAAGTGCTTGATTGAATGGTTAAGGCTAAAACAAAATTTTAACTCAGTAGGAGATTGTAAGGGTACAATAGCTATGATTTTCAATGCTTAATTTTGCATATAAGCTGTCCTAAAATGGTGCGTTGGTTTAGAAATCATTTTGGCTAGTTAGGAGTTCTATAACTCTATGGAGGTTTTAATTTGCATTAATGCATGTTGTTTTTATTTACTGTTCATATTTCTGATTGATTATACGGGTGCATTATTATTAAGGTTTGTTGGAAGTAGGTTCTTGGATGACGCATGGACTGTCATAGATATGGATTCTTTTGGCATGCTATATATGATTGGGTACTAAATGATTTTAAATTTAAACTGTGTTTGGATTATGGTTTTATTGCATATACCAGGATTGAAAACATGAAACCCTAATAGGAAAACACGAGGCTCAAAACCTGATTGACTGAGACTTCATATATATAATGGCATGATGTATACGACTATAAGTTTAGTGTCCAATATATAAACCTATTTTCAATTCTAGCTTTGTTGAAATAATAATAATGTGATACTCATTGAAAAATCTTGTCTTTCACAGATGTAATTGTGGGGCTTCCATGAGTGTTTTACTTATGATGATACAATGAAGTACATATTGATGATGTCACTAGTATATGGCTGGAATGCGCAAATTCTCATGGGTAAAATACTAGATGTTAACTTCATTGATTTCTTAGGCATGCTTACTTATGAAGTAATTCCTGTGGATTCCCAAGCAGAATACTCTATAGGTAGATCCTAATCCCATTAAAAAACATGTCCTATAGTTGATAAGGAGTGAAGATATTGAAAACCAATAATGGTGGAGTCTCCTTAGATTGGAGGTGTTGGTCAATGTGTTGTGTTTCTTTTCCTTAATATATTGCTTTACATGAGTGTATAGTGCATATTTGAGAATGATAAGGTAGAAGTTGTGTCTAGTATTTTAAGTATCTATGTTCATGACCATTGTGTTAGTGATTGCTTAGGCATAATCACTTATGCAGCGATGTGTGTGGATTTCGATGCAAAACACCTCGTAGCCAGATCTTAATCCCTTCATAAAAATGATGGCTTATAGTTGATAAGGAGTGGAGAATTTGAAAACCTGGGGTCTCCTTAGATTGAAGTGGTCAGTTAATGTGCCATGTTTCTCTTCTATACATATATTGTCAACCATGGGTTGCTTTATTTACTTGAGTACCAAACTCATATTTGAGGGTGAAAAAGTAGCAATTGTGTTTAGAATCTACTTGAGTACATTATTCATGTCTTCATCTTCATTGTCTTGTGCTGAATTTCTACATCATAAATACTCTATGACAGTTGGGGTAGGCGTGTGGAAGATTCGCCAGTTTTTACAATTTTTTATAATGAAGTTAAATATTCGCCAAGATTTTACAACATTATGTAATAAAATGAAAGATTTGCCAATTTTTTTATATATACATATTATATTATTGATAAAATCACCTTCAAAATTTCCTATATATCGAAGAGATTTTCCCATTTTTTATACATATAAATCTAGGGGGGGTTCTCAAAACCATCCCTTATTCTATACAAATATGTAGACTATTGTATCAATCAATCAATATATAGAAATTGGTTCAAATTCTTGCATATTTTCTATGTGCATACTTTCTGCCTATATAGTGTGTTTCATGCTTTACTTATTATTTGAAGCTTCTACCTTAACATTGCTTGAGTCCTTCAGTCGAACTGTTGTCCCCAACGTGCACCTAGGAACGACTTGAATCATTGGTATCAGAACTAGATCTTATTTAGAGCCTAATTTACGTAATCACTTCCATCAAAGCTATTTAACTTATTCTTGTTCAAACATGCTCGCAAACTCAACATCACAAGTAAACACTGTCTTCGACTTCAGAAAAGATGGCCAAAGGAGAAGAAAATAGACATGTAACTGAAGAGACATATAAATTCATAGAAAAATCACTTGCTCACAATGAAACTGAAATGTTCACCTAGTTCAGTGATATTCTCATGCGATTCGCTTCAACATCTGGAGAATCCTTGACGAGACCCCACTCTGATAAAATCAGTCCCTTCAATGTGGAAATGAATTTGGACATACCGAATCTTGAAGGAAAGATTGATGCAGAATCTGACAATAATTGGGTTCAACAACTAGAATCTTAGTACGTCATGAATCAAATATGCAAAGCAGAAAATATCACCATCACATCCTTGAAGATGTCAACCTCTGTACACTGCTGGTGGGAAAATTTATCGACAAAGATGGAAAAAGAAGGTGACCCCATAGATACATGGGTAAAATTTGTCGAATATGTCCAAAAATAGTTCTACCTACCCAAGTATCTTGAACAACAGTATAAGAAGTGGAAACAACTGAGGAAATGGAAAGACCAGTCCATGTAGAGTTACATTGACGAATTCTGTCGAATCATGGCTAGACTTGGCATCCAAGAAGAAGATAAATTGCTTGTCCTGAAGTACATCAGTAGATTATCCCCATACATTCAGCAAAAATTAGAGTTTCTGAATGTCAGCATGCTTGTGGATGCATTTCATTATGTGAGAAATCTTGAAGCTAAGCAGAAAAGAAAAGCATGTTTCACAACCAAGCCGACATGTCGAACATCCAACAAGAAGTCATTAGTTGACTTCGACAAGTCAAAATATCCTTCTCAACCAGCCCCGCCAAAGCCTAATTATCATAATAAGAATTTTCAGAAAGACAAGAAGGATCATAACAAACAAACTCCTACCTGGAAATGGTGTGATTAACACAATTCAACATGGCATGATATGTCATAATGAAAAGCTTGGAAGACATTTTTGGCAAAATTGTTGACATCAGACTTGTTTGACAAAACCTTGATAGAATCTAACCCAGATGCATCAAACCTCTTGTCTTTGACATCAAACACTCTGACAACCTTGAATATCTTCGATGAGGAGGAACAAGAGTGCATGTTCCATACACGAATATGGGTTTAGAAAAATCCATTACATTCGATTGTGGATAATGATAGCCAGAAGAACTTCGTTTCTGAAGATCTTGTGAAGTAACTTGGTCTTGTCACCACTCCACATACGCAACCTTACAACATTGGTTGGATGAAGGATGGACAGGAGCTAAGGATCACACACCAATGCAGACTCACCTACTTTATCAAGCCTTTTGAATATGAGGTACTTTGTGACATGGCACTGCTTTCCATAGCCGATTCCTTATTCGAAAAACCTTACCTATGGGATTGGCATGGTACATATTAGTCATGGCCACAGAAGGTGATTTCCAAAATTCAAAATCAATGGTACGACATACCAGAGCGACAACCCACATTAACATTTGCTATGATATATTCCAAACAAAGAAAGAAGCTCATCAACCATGCTTATAAGTTTTCATTGATTATGATAAAGCATTAGAATCCTAGGAAGACTGCAACAACAAGTGACTCATTAACTAGCGTAGCTCCTGACAATAGCAACAGATTGACCACATTCTTCAGGAATATCGAAACATATTTCAAGAACCAGATGGAGTACCTCTGCATTGTCAGGTAAAACACTCCATCAAACCTGTTCCTGGTTCTTCATTACCTAACGTATTTGTTTACAGAATATCCATTCTCGAGAACGAAGAGATTTGTAGGAAAATCCGGGATTTGATTGACAAAGGTCACATCTACCCCAATTCCTCTCCTTGTGGAAGTCCAATCATCTTAGTTCCAAATAAAGATGGGACTTGGCGCATGTGCATCGACTATGGGGATCTCAACAAGATTTCAGTAAAGAACATGTATCCTCTTCCATGGATATATGAACTTATCGACAATTTGAAAGGTGCTCAAATATTTACGAAGCTTGACCTTAAGTCGATATATCATCAAATTTTGATCGAGTCCACTGATGTATGGAAAACGACTTTCAAGACCAAGGAAGGATTGTTTGAATGGTTAGTCATGCATTTTGGCTTAACCAATGCACCTGCAACCTTCATGAGATATATGGATGACCTTATACGACCCTTCATCGATAAGTTTGTCATTGTCTATCTCAATGATATCCTGATTTTTAGTTGATCATGGGAAGAACATGTCAGACATATTAGATAAGTCTTCAACACTCTCCAGCAACATCGACTATATCTAAACATGGAAAAATGCTCATTTGCGATGACCATCATCAAATATTTGGGGTATGTAATTGAATCTGTAGGCATTCATGTCGACCCAAAAGAATTACAGATCCTCAAAGATTGGCCCATTCCTCAAAAAATTCATGAACTGAGAATTTTTCTTGGTTTGTATAATTTCTATCGATGGTTCATACTTGGTTTCATCCACATCGCATGGCCTTTGAATCCATTGACTAAAGGAAATGGGAAAACTGTCTTTAAATGGACACCGACACAACAATAAGATTTTGAACAACTCAAAAACAAGCCTTGTACTGCATCGGTACTTGTCTTACCTGATTTGCATCGTCCTTTTGAGATTGCGATGGATGCATCAGACTATGCCCTCAGTGCAGTGATCACTCAGTAGGTTCACCCTATCGCATTTCATTATGAAACTTTCAATGACACTGTTAGAATGTATTCAATGTATGAAAAATAAATATATGCCATTGTGCAAGATCTTAAGCAATGGAGACAAACTACATTCTTGGCAAGGAAATGCTCATTCTTACTGATCATAATCCTTTACAGTTCACCCCATCCCAATAAAAAATACAGACAACTCAAGTGGATTAATTAATCGCAATAATTTTAGTTGGTAATTAAATATCAGAAAGGTAAAGCCAATTCCACAACTGATTATGTCAGCCGATCACCCTTTACTCCATTGTCTGCAATGATAAGTATGTAAGGTTACGATACCACTACTTGGCCACAATTGTATTTGGTAGACTACGACTTCTCCATAATTTATCAACAGATTCAAGTCGACACGTTCTCTATTACCGACTACTTCTTGAAGGATACTTTGCTATACAATCTTGGACAACTTTGTGTATCAGGCGATGAGCACATAAAAAAGCTTATTTGGGACACGCACTACAAAAAAAATGCAGGACATTTCGGAGTCACAAAAACACTTTTTATCCCCAAAAATTATTTTTACTAGCCTTCACTTAAATATGACATCAGCAAGTACATTCGATTGTGTGTAGTTTGTGCCATTGCTAAACCACTGAATTGACAACAAGTACTGTACACACCCCTACTAGTTCCTAGTCAACCATGGGAATCTATTTCTATGGACTACTTGGAGGGATATCCTACTACCAAACATCAACATGACACGATCTTGGTAGTAGTCAACAGATTTTCCAAGATGGCTATACTCATACCGTGCAAGAAGACTACAATAGCGCAACAACCTTCCCAAATCTTCTTCGAACATGTCTAGAAACATTATGGCCTTCCGAAAACAATTATTTTCGACAGAGATGTCATATTTGTCAACACCTTTTGGAAAACTCTCTGGAAACAACTCGACACAAGACTTTTTTTTTGACAGGCTTACATCCTCACACAAATGGATAGACGAAAATTGTAAATCGCTTGGTAGTACAATTGCTTCATATATACAAATACAAGCATTGTTGAACATGGGATGACAACCTCCCACACATACAACACAACTACAATTGTTATCAACACAGTTCTACGGGCAAGAGTCCATTTGAGATCTGTTATGTATTTCAACCCTCAGCTCCTATCAAATTGATTAGTTCCTCGACACATTCGAACAACACTGACTTCAAAGGACGAGAATTTGAGAAAGCATTAAAGTTCAGAGATCAAATCCACAACATTTAGAAGCAAGCACATGAAATGTTGCAACGAGCTAATGTGAAAGCTAAGGCCTGACATGATAAGAATGGTATTCCTCATTCATTCCAAATTGGGGATTAGGTCTGGTTACATCTAAAGAAGGAGTGCTTCACTGACCCATATAAGAAGTTGAAACCTTTGCAATATGGTCCCTACAATATCCTTAAACAGATTGGAGAAAATGCTTTTCAACTCGAAATCCCTACATGCCTTGGACTACATCCAATCTTTAATGTAGATTTACTTCGACCGTACCATGCACCACTATTGGAACAGAATGACTTGCAGACAACAGAACCAACATCCATCCATCTAGATGTTCAGGAACCTATTCCTTATGACACCATTGTAGGATGACGCATTTTCCATACAAGGATGAACTCCATTCCCTTGTTTCAAGTGGCTAAAGATGGACAACTCCCTGTGCAAGGAAAATGGTAATCTGCTACTAAAATAACCAACAAGTTTCCTCACCTGAACAAGAAAAAATGGAGACCACTGTTTTTTAAGGAAGGAGGAATGATCCAATCAACAGTTGGCATGTTGTCGAACTCCCACAAAGTTGATCACTTCAACTACTTTGATTTCTTTGACAGGTTCAGTATCACCTTCGACAAGTCTGAACCTTGGCACAATAGAAAACCTCGACATGTTTCATGCTCAACATACAACATCTCTACATGCATTATCGACACTGACGATTGTCGAACATCAACAAAGTTTCTCTCTATCTTCTAGCCATCTGCGACTGTTGAAATTCTGAACCGTTATAACTTCTTTTGTAACTGAACGTAACGGGTAGTCACCCAAGCGTCTCAACATTCTATATAAATATGTACGCTATTGTATCAATAAATCAATATATATAAATTTGTTTGAATTCTTGCATATTGTCTTTGTGCATACTTTCTATCTATATAGTGTGTTTCCTTCTTTACTTATTCTTTGAAGCTTCTGCCATAATAGTGCTCGACTCCTTCAATTGAACTATTGTCCCAAACGTGCACCTGGGAACGACCTGGATCACATAGAACATTGCAGTGTCAGTTGATGGCAATAGAATTTTCGATCTTGTTAGAGAAGGTAACAATACATATGCCAAAAAAACAAAAAACAAAAAACAAAAATTCAAACGTTGTTCATTGTATATAATACATATAGTAAATCACTTGTTCATGAAAATGCATTTGAAAAATGGCCTTGATTGTAGGAGATGTATTCGTTTTGATTGCATCCATAAACAACAAAGAAAAAGATAAATATTATTTGATGCAATGGACTAAGATAAAGATGAATTTATTGGAGGACTATAATGACAAAAGATTTACATATGAAAGAGGTTCGAATATATTGAAAGGTTATTTTTTCCAAGAAAACCATCAAAGTGAAAGTTATATTCACTTTCAAGACTATCAACTTGATGCCATATGCTACCAATATAGTCATTTGGTATGTGCAACTTGGATAAAATTAATAGAAGTTTCATCCAAGAAAAAATTGAAAGGTAAAAGATGGAAAATGAAAAAAGTTGATCATGAATGAATAGTTGAAGATGACATTCCATTGCACCATTTCTAAACAAGATTTCAGACTCAACATCTTCCACATTATCTATAATGGATATGCTGTGTTCTATCTTCCTTGGATTTGTATTGTGACAACCAAACATTGTGATTTTCTATGGACTACTATATTATTGGTTTCTGATGTGCATTGTTGCTTGTTGGACTAGGGAAGGGTCTCTCTTGGAACTTTTTTTCCCATTCTTTGTTTCATTGTATTCAATTATGGTACATAATGATGTGTATTTAATTGTTTACATGAATATGCATTGTAATAGTCATGCCATGTCATGTACTTTGTATTGTGTCAGTTTGTTGACCAAAATTATCAATTTGGGTCCCCATATGTCCAAAATGACCTTTAAGAGAAGAGATTACGATAATGGATCCTCCATTACTTCCCCGAATATGCTTTTAATCTTTAGTATTCAAGAGTCTTATCTTGAATGTGTTTGTAAAATAAAACATTTTGTTTTAAAGTATCTATAATTTGTCTCTAGTCTTGCCACACCACCTTGCAACTATTACTTCATCCTACGACTTTTTAGCTACCTTGCCACAATGATATTTGAAATATGATGTACATAGTCATATGCATGTTTATTGTGTTATAATTTGACCTATCTTAATCATGGAATTGTGCAGTATTTTTTAATAATGTGAATGTCGAGAAAAAACTAAAGTTTGGATTGTAACAATTATACCTATTGAGAATAACTCGTGAAATGAAACATTTTGATTCAGATTAAAATTGTCATGCATATTTAAATAATTTACTGAATAATCTATTATGTTATTATTTGACCTACCTTAATCATGGAATAGTACAATCCCTTTAATAATGTGGAATGTCGTCTAGAGATCAAGATTGGATTTTAAAAATTAGACCTATTGCGAATAACTCATGAAACAAAACATTTTGATTTATATTAAAATTGTCATGCATATTTCAATAATTTACTAGATAATATAATGTGTTATGATTTGATCTATCCTAATCATGGAAGAGTACAATCTCTTCAATAATGTGGAATGCCTAGAGTTTCAAGACTAGAGTGGAACAATTAGACTTATTGAGAATAACTCATGAAATGAAACATCTTGATTTAGATTAAAATTGTCATGCATATTTTGATAATTTAATAGATGCGTGTGTATATATATATATATATTATCATAAAAATGTTTATTTGATATATAATTTAAAAACAAAGTTTTATTTTAATTGTATATTTTTGGATAGATGTTTAAAAATAGTGATGTACATTGTCATATGGATATTTATTGTGTTATAATTTGATCTATCTTAATCATGTGGATTCACAATCCCTTCAATAATGTAGAACGTCTAGAAAAATTTCACATTTGGATTGTGACAATTAGACCTATTGAGAATAACTCGTGAATTGAAACACTTTGATTTAGATTAAAATTGAAATGCATATTTCGAATACACACACACACACACACACTTACTTTTTAATATATATACACTTTTTTATCATAAAAATGTTTTATTTGAAATATGATAGATTTTAAATCTATATTTTTGGTTAAATGTTTAAAATTAGTGATGCATACATAGTCATATGCGTATCTATTGTGTTATGATTTGTCCTATATTAATCACACATATTCACAATCCTTCAATAATGTGGAATGTATAGAAAAATTTCAAAGTTTGGATTCTAACAATTAGACCTATTGAGAATAACTTGTGAAATGAAACATTTTGTTTTAGATTAATTGTCATGCATATTTTGATAATTTACTAGATGTGTAAATTTATAACATTTTAACATACATTCCCATATAAACATAACAATGAAATAAACATCATAACATGCATTCTCATCAAAAGATACCAATTACACGTAGCATATATGTATGCATTCATACACTTCCCAATAGATGATCATTCATAACATATTCACATACATTCTGCTATAAACATAGCAATTGGATAAAACATCATAACATTCTTTCTTATCATTGTATACCAATTACACACAACATACGTATATGCATTCATCATCACATTTCTATATACAAAATATCTACATAAAAGTCAATAAGATAAAACATCATAACATTCTTTCTTATCATTGCATACCAAATTACACATATCATATATGTATGAATTCATCATCACATTTCTATATACATAATATCTATATAAAAGTCAATCAGATAAAACATCATAACGTTATTTCTTATCATTGCATACCAATTACACATATCATACATGTATGCATTCTGATGCAGGAGCATCATGGCATGCTAGCAATGTGATGAGTTGGTCACATGCTGTGGCATATTTTGTATCCATTTTTATATTGAATCATTTCCTGTTAGTACCGTAGGAACGGTTGCGTATCATGACTCCCTACGTGGAGATCAAACCACAGGATTATTTGATTCTGACAAGGACATTTCATCATGCTTAGGAGTTTGTTTGTTTGCAGTTGCAGGACCACTCAGTTGAGGCGGTTGTAGTTTTAGCATAAATACACATTTTAGAGATGTAGAGGGGGTTCTGCTCTTCAACATTAGAATTCCGAGTTTGCAGAGTAAGGGACAGACGTATGTCTGGTTCTACTTGTAAATATTTTGAAGAATAGGAAGGAGAGAGATCCAAGCTGTGTGTATTTTCCTTTGTTTCTTAATAGAAGGATTAACTGTGTTTTTATAGGGTTGTTAGCCTTTATGCATGTGCTGTGTTGAACTATGTATCTGTGCAAAGCCAACTTCGGTGTTTTCATGAACATTTATGTAATTTTGAGAAGTAATGTATTCACACATCAATTTCTTGCTTGAATAGTTGAAGTAGAGTGTAGATGCATGCATACGAGTGTTAGATTAAATAATCGAGACGATTGCAGGATGGATTGATCAATTTCATGATCATTCTGTGCAACCCGTAGGTTTTCTGCCTTAACAAGTTTTTGTAGAGAACGAACGATGGAGATTGAGTCCGTAGATCAAGATTTGACGGCCCAGAAGGATCCCGCAATAGAAGTTACGAGGAAGTTAACATATCCATTGAGATCTGAGAGGTCCACACGAAAAAGAAGATCGACGGTTGGAGTGAAGGCCAAAAATATCTAACGGCTAGGAGAATTGCGGGGAAAGAAATTTGGGAAGGAAGTTTCGGGGGAGTCACTTGGGAAGTTGGCATTCCGCATCCCAAAACCTAATTTTGGGAAGGTCGTTTCGGGACGAAAGTTGTGGGGCACGAATTTGGGTGTTTTGATATCCCACATCCCACAACCCGACATCAGAAAATCTGTTGCGGAAACAAAGTGTCGGGATGATGATTGCGGAGGAAAAAATGTGGGGAGGCAGTTTTAGAGCAGAATTTAGCCATTAGGATAACTTTGGAATTCCTACTAAGTGTAGGATCCTGAAGATCTTGGAAGTGCTAGTTGGGGTTGGCTGAGGTCTATCCCACCTGCACCAATTTTGGTATCAAAGAAAGGTTATTGAGATTTCCCGTTGAGGAATTCCACAGTTGAGATTGTGGGTATAATTTCTAAAGGAGAAAGGAGAAGCTCATGAAAGAGAGAAGAGTAGCTGTAGAATCCTGTAGTGAGCAAAGAAGAAGTGCTCAAGAGGTTCTGGATAGAGGACCAGCATTGCCAAAAGACCAAGGGACGAGAAGAGGCTTGGTGAGATAAGTTGTAAAAATGTGAAAGAGAACCACTATTGTAGAGGCTTAGTGTGAGAAGATGGCTGCACACATTGGAAGAGAAAGAGGTCGTGACAAAGGTCGACCAAGAGGGAACAAAAAAGTTCTAGAGAAAATAAGAGAGTTAAGGGCATGTCTGGAATCCATGGAAACAGACAGACAAAGAGACCCAGAAGTAGGGGATGTAAGTGAAACTTAGGATGAAGAGAAAAGAGAAGAAGCTGCACTTATGCAGGAGACACCTGAGTTAAGATATTTCAGATCTATTCTGGGATCTACTTCAAGGCCGAGACTAGAGTTGCCTACCTATGATGGAAGTCTCATCGTAGAGAATCTCATTGACTGGATCAGTGAGCTAGATAAGTAATTTGAGTACAATGAGGTAGAAGAATACAAGAGAGTCAGATTGGCTGTGACGAGGTTGAAAGGGCATGCATCTTTGTGGTGGGATAGTGTGCAAACAGAAAGAAGAAGAAAGAATAAGCCATTGATAAAAAGCTGGGATAGAATGGTAGCAAAGATAAGGGCTAAGTTCTTGCCTAAGGATTACCAGTTAATTATGTATAGACAAGTACAGAACCTTAGGCATAGATTGTTAACAGTGAGAGAGTACAATGAGGAGTTCTACAAAGTAAACCCAAGGGTTGGATATGTGGAAGAGTCAGCAGAGAATGCTGCTAGATATGTGAATGGTCTAAGGATGGATATCCAAGAAGAGATCAATATGATATCACCCATAATGATGGAGGAGGCTTATCAGTGTGCCTTGAGGGCAGATGAAAAGATAGCAAGGAAGCAGAGCTTCAATAGAGGTCGTGGTTCAACCAGAGGACGAGGGAAAGCGACTGGAATAGGAATATTTGGATCATAGAGAGGAGAGTCTAGTAACTCTAGCCAACAAGAGAAACATGGTAGAGGAGGTGATTCTAGCAGAAGAATACCTTACCAAGGAGGTAGAGGTAGAGAATGAGGTAGAGAAGCTGTCGTTCAGTGCTATAAATGCAACCAGTTTGGGCATAAGTCATTTGAATGTCCAGGAAAAGAAGACGTAGGACAAAGAGGGGCCTATGTAGCTCAGAATGAGCAAGAACAAGACTAGTCGATGATAGAGGAAGTTTTGGCTGAGACAAGAGAGTCATTGATGATGAATAAAGTCTTGTTGAAACCTGAGAAGGAGCAAGCAGAGCCTGCTCAAAGGAAGTCTTTATTCAGGACTATATGTAAAGTCCAAGGGAAGTGTTGTAAGATGGTGATTGACAGTGGGAGTACTGACAATCTTGTTTCCACAGAGATGGTGGAAAATTTGAGTTTAAAGAAGACCAAGCATCATGTTCCATACAAAGTATCTTGGTTACATAAAGGACATCAAATCCTGGTGAGTGAGTAGTGTATCGTTGATTTCCAAATAGGTCCATATAAGGACAAGATTCTGTGTGATGTGATGCCCATGGATGTTTTCCATATACTGTTAGGCAGACCATGGCAATTTGATAAGAAAGTGACTCATGATGGTAGGAGTAACTATCATAGTTTCGAGCAGAATAGGGTAACAAATGTACTACACTCTTTGCAAGAAGGTAGTACAACATGACAACAAACACCTAAAGTTATGATGTTGTTAGGAAAGGAATATTTGCAGCAGGTTGAGAAGGAAGAGTTGAACTATGTTGTTGTATGTAAGCCAAGAGTGGTGATGATGAAGACCAGCGTGGAAGATATACCCGAGGAGGTTCAAGAGATGCTGAGTGAGTTTAGTGACATTGTGGTGGATGATTTACTGGATGAATTACCACCAAGAAGGGATATAAGTCATCAAATTGATTTTATTCTAGGAGCCAGTTTACCAAACAAGGAAGCATATAGGTTGAAACCTCAAGAGAATGAAGAATTGAGGAAGCATGTCCAAGGATTGTTGGACAAGGGATTGGTTCAGAAGAGTCTGATTCCATGTGCAGTACTAGTAGTACTGACACCAAAGAAGGATGGTTAGTGGAGGATGTGTACAGACTCTAGATCAATTAATAAGATCACTATCAGATATAGATTTCCATTTTCGAGGATGGATGACATGATGGATTCCCTAAGTGGGGCAACATGCTTTTCAAAATTGGATTTGAAGAGTGGATATCATCAAATTAGGATCGAAGAAGGAGATGACTGGAATACAACCTTTAAAAAAATGATGGGTTGTATGAGTGGTTGTTCATGCCATTTGGATTTTCCAATGCACCAAGCACTTTTATGAGATTGATGAATGAAGTCTTGAGAGATTTCATAGGTAAGTTTGTGATAGTTTAACTTGATGACATTTTTGTTTTCATCCAAACAAAAGAAGAGCATCTGAAACATTTGAGATATGTTTTAGAGAGGTTGCAACAGGAAAAGTTGATGATAAATGTGAAGAAGTGCACATTCATGAAGACAGAGCTAGTATACTTGGGATTTGTTATCTCAAGAGAAGGGTTGAAGATGGAACCAGAAAAGGTGCAAGCAATCATTGACTGGACTTCACCAAGGAACATATTTGAGGTAAGAAGCTTTCATGTATTGGAAAGTTTCTATAGGAAGTTTATAAAGAATTTCAGTGGTATTTGTGCATCTATGGTTGAGACAATTAAGAAGGATAGACAACCATTTCAATGGACAGCAGAGGCTGAAAATAGTTTTCAGTTCTTAAAGAAGAAGATCAATGAACAACCAATATTGAAGTTACCAGACTTCAAACACCCTTTCCAAGTGAAGTGTGATGCTAGTGGAGCAGCAATTGGGGATGTCCTCAGTCAGGAGGACATTCCTATAGTGTATTTCAGTGAGAACCTAAATGATGCCAAGCAAAAGTATTTGTCTTATGACAAGGTGTTTTATGCTATTGTTCAAGCAATGAAGCATTGGAGGCACTACTTGATGCCTAGAGAATTTGTGTTTCGGATTTTGACAACCATGCATCGCAGTTATTATGCAACAACCTAAGTTGAACCTAAAACATGTCAAGTGGGTTGATTTCTTATAGAGCTTTACCTTTGTGTTGAAACACATAAGTGGACAGTAAAATAGAGTAGCTGATACTTTGAGTAGGAGACTATTGATTATGCAAGAGAATCAGATCCAAGTCTTGGGATTTTAGCATTTGAGGGATTTGTATGAAGCTGACATTGATTTCCAGGAAGCTTATAGGGCTTGTAAGAATCTAGTGAAGGTGGACAAAGAGCCATGGATGGAGTATACCCTACAGGATGGGTTACTCTTTAAAAATAGTAAACTGTGTGTATGAAGGTGTTCTATGAGAGAGAACTTGATATAGGAGAAACATAATGGAGGCATGGCAGGTCACTTTGGAAGTGATAAAACCTTCAGACAGTTGGGTCATTTCTATTTTTGGCCAAGGATGAGGTATGAAGTGGAGAAGTTTGTAAGAAGATGCAGAGTATGCCATCACGCTAAAGGGAGAAGCCGGAACATAGGATTGTATACACCATTTCCTATTCCAACTAGGACTTGGGGATCAGTGAGTATAGATTTCATTCTGGGTTTACCAAGAACTTGGAGGGGACATGATTCTATCTTTGCTGTGGATAGATTCACTAAGATGACACATTTCCTTCCATGTTACAAGACTAGTGATGCTACACACATTGCTAACTTGTTCTTTGATGAGGTCGTGAAGCTACATGGTTTAGCTAGAAGCATTGTATCAGACAGAGATGTGAAGTTCACAGGTCATTTCTAGAGGACCTTGTGGAAGAAGTTGGGTACCAGGCTGAACTTCAGTTCAGCATATCACCCACAGTCTAACGGAAAAATAGAAGTAGTCAATAGGAGTCTGGGAAACATGTTGAGAAGTTTGATTGGGGAGAGTCCTAAGCAGTGGGACAGAGTATTAGCTCAAGCTGATTTTTCCCATAATGATTCAGCAAGTAGGAGTATAGGGATGAGTCCATTTCAAATTCTATACGGAATGCATCCAAGAGGAGTGTGTGAACTTCGTGACTTAGGTCAATTGGAGAAACGAAGTGCTGATGGAGAAGAGTTTGCTACAAGAATTAGTGAGTTACAGGAGCAAGTGAAAGTAAGGTTACAACAGAGTAACACCAGTTACAAGGCCAGAGAATATTCCGAAAGGAGAGAAAAGAACTATGAAGTAGGAGAATTGGTCTTAGCAAATTTGAAGAGAGACAGATTCCCAAAAGGGGAGTATAACAAGCTAAAGATGAAGAAGATTGGACCCTGTAGGATAATCATGAAATTTTCAGCAAATGCTTATGAGTTAGAAATTCCTATAGGAGTGGGTATTTCACCAATCTTTAATGTAGCAGATCTATATCCTTATGTAGCAGGTGAAATTGGAACCTTTATAGAAGGTGAATATCCTACTGAAGACTTACAATGGGTGGGGTAGATGCCTGTGGCACAACCATTGGAAGTTGAGGCCATTCTGGACACTAGAGTGATGAAGAGTACAAGGAGGAAGGACTATCTGGAGTATTTGGTCAAGTGGAAGAAGCGACCGATAGAGGATTCTACTTGGATGGGTGTTGTAGAGTTGGAAGCCACAGGTTTCAATGTAGTTGATCTTATGAATAGGGGTTCATAATTTTTCTACCTTGCGAGTCTGATGCAGGATCATCGTGGCATGCCAACAATGTGATGAGTTGGTCACATGCTGTGGCATCTTTTGTAGCCATTTTTGTGTTGATTCATTGTCTGTTAGTACCATAGGAGCAGCCACGTATCATGACTCCTAGCGTGGAGATCAAACCGCAGTCTTATTTGATTCCGACAAGGACGTTTCATCATGCTTAGGAGTTCATTTATTTTCAGTTGCAGGACCACTTAGTTGAGGCGGTCATAGTTTTAGCAGAAATAGGTAGTTTAGAGATGTAAAGGGGGTTATGCTCTTCAACATTAGAATTTTGAGTTTGCAGAGTAAGGGACATATGTATGTCTGGTTCTACTTGTAAATATTTTGAAGAATCAGAAGGAGAGAGATCCAAGCTGTGTGCATTTTCCTTTGTTGCTGAATAGAAGGATTAACCGTGTGTTTATAGGGTTGTTAGCCTTTATGCATGTGCTGTGTTGAACTATGTATCTGTGCAGAGCCAAATTTGGTGTTTTCATGAACATTTCTATAATTCTGAGAAGTATTGTATTCACGCATCAATTTCTTGCTTGAATAGTTGAAGTAGAGTGTAGATGCATGCATAAGAGTGTTAGGCTAAAGAATCGGGATGATTGTAGGCTAGATTGATCAATTTCATGATCAATCAACACAACCCGCAGGTTTCCTTCCTTAACAAGTTTTTGCAGAGAATGAATGGTGGATATTGAGTCCGTAGATCAGGATATGACGACCCAGAAGGATCCCACAAAGGAAGTTGCGAGGAAGTTAACAGATCCGCTAAGATATGAGAGGTCCGCGAAAAAGAAGATCGATGGTCGAAGCGAAGGCCGAAAATTTTTAACGGCTAGGAGAATTATGGGGAAAGAAATTTGGGAAGGAAGTTTCGGGGGAGCCACTTGGGAAGTTGGAATCCCGCATCCCACATCCTGAAACCTGATTTCGGGAAGCTCATTTCAGGACGAAAGTTGCGGGGTGTGACTTTGGGTGTTTTGAGATCCCGCATCCCGTAACTCGACATCAGAAAATCTATTGCGGAAACAAAGTGTTGGGATGATGATTGCAGAGGAAAAATTGTGGGGAGGGAGTTTTAGAGAAGAATTTGGCCATTAAGATAAATTTGGCAGTCCTGCTAAGTGTAGGAGCCTGAAGAACCTGGAAGTGCTGGTTGGGTTGGATGAGGTCTATCCCACCTGCACCACATTCATTATCACATTTCTATATACACAATATCTATATAAAAGTCATAAATTTTCAAAGCATAAATAATACAATTCATTGAAATAGATCACTTAATAAATTATTTGGAACTTATAAAAGATTTTAGATGTACCAATTTGTCACTACCAATGTCATAAGACCATTTGGTCATTAAACATAAACATTACTTGGCATACTACAAGATCTAGATCCTTTATGAGATTCATCTTTTACATAATAGAGGATCAATGCTAAAAGGCATTGTATCTAGGACTATTAAATGTAGCATACATGTATGCATTCATACACTTCTTTATAGATGAACATCATTTCTTAACATCTTGACATGCTTTTGGTATAAACATATAATATTCAAATAAAACACCATAACATTATTTCTTATCATTGCATACCAATTACACATAGCATACATGTATGCATTCATCATCACATTTTTATATACACAATCCCTAAAAAGTAATTAATTTCCAAACCATAAAAAATCCTTTGGAACTTATAAAAGATACTAGATGCACCAATTTAACACTACTAATGTCATAATACCATTTAAACATTAAACATAAACATTAGGAGTGTTGTTTATGACCTCAAATGGTGATCAGATGACCTCAATCAATAACATGATGAATCATATCTCTTTTGAGTAGACGTATATGCATAAGAACTCTCATGAGATGATCTGTTCAAAGATGACTCAATGCATGACTTTACACATGCATAAATCTAAATACTATATTCTTAAAACTATGCACTAGATTCTCCGGATGAATCTAAGAATCTTTCATTAGAGGAAATTTGGGGTCTAAAATGGGCCTTATAAGAAAACCCGCCAACAATAAATTTTGTGATTTGGAATTCAAGAACCAATAGAATTTCAATAAAATGAGTCAACCATAATGGTTGAATTGACATATTTGTCATAAAAGAAAACGACTTTTTTTGTTAGTAATTTCGACATATCTCCCTTTTTTTTACTCAAATTTTAGGCGAGAGAGCTCTGTGGATGTGGAATTTAATTCCGCATCCAACAAGTACCCACACTGCATACTTTTGATGAACCCCGCTACCCCAAAAATAAGAAATACCTAAAAAATGTGATGATGATGTCATCATCACATTTTTAAGGAATTTATTGTTTCTGTGGTAGCGGGGTATGTCAAAAGTATGCAATGTGGGTACTCGTTGGATGTGGAATTAAATTTTCCATCCAACGAGCTCTCCTGCTTGGTATTTGAGTAAAAACACATGGAGATATGTCAAAAATATGAACAAAAAAAGTAGTTTTTCATTCTTCCTCCAAAATTAATAACTATTATTTTTATTATTTTAACTATTATTTTATCATTTTCCTTAGGAGGCCCATTTTAGACCTCAAATTTCATGTAATGGATTCTCAACACTTATGCATGTTTGACTTTAAGTCATTGCCTCAACAAATGGTTTGGTATCATTGAAATTCCTTGAACATTTTTTCCTCGAAGAGCAAGCCAATGACTCCTCGGGCTATGACCCCTCTCTATCCATGTAGTCAAGTTGTTGTCTCCTGCTTCATGTAAATTCATATGACAATATGGGTGCATTACATCTCCAAATTTTATATTTTGATTTGAAGGGAAAACAATAGAAGATAAGTAAATGGCATCACCAACTGATAAGGTATATTATGTCTCTGAAATATGATGTTATGTTTATGATAATATTTTTAAATAATATGTGGAGTCTAAAGAAACAAATGTCTTGAAAAAAATTCACCATCATCTTCCTTTGTGTTGTAGCCCTCTATCACTTTTGTCATTCCCAAGGTTCTGATGGTCACTTTGCATCTTTGACATAATCACTCCAAAGGAATGATATACCTTTATATTTATGATAATAGTTTTTAATAATATGAGTATAAACAAATATTTTTCTCTAAATAATTTCACCATCCTCTTCCTTTGATTTGTAGCACTCTATTAGTTTTGTCATTCCCAAGGTTTTGATTGTCACTTTGCATCTTTGGCATAATCATTCCAAGGAATGATATACCAAATACTATGTAAGGAGTTTGGATACTATTCCATCATCACTTAAGTTATGTACAACGATTTACCTTCTGGTACCCATTTGTTATTGATTAAGGTAATGATTTATTCCATCCTACAATTATAATTTCATCATTAAAAATTCCTTAATTTTATTCTATGGTTCCAAGTTAATAAACCATAAGGCCCAAGGGATAGTAAATTTTTTCAAGGCACTAAACCATAGGGCCTAAGATATATAGTATACAAAAACTATAAAAATGTATCAAAAACCATTGTAAGGAACTATAAACTATAAGGAACAAAATTGATAGCCATGTTAAGAAGACATTTATGAAAAATGATAGGATTTCATTTATTGAATCTAGAGGACTAACTTCATTAATGTCTTCTGTGGCTTTTGATATTATGTTATATTGGAAAATCCATGAATGACGCTTAGTCAAAACTTTTAGTAATGTACAATAAACATCTTAAGTGATAAAGTTTCATATTCATGCTACTCTATAGAGTTTCCTAATTCATTCTCGATGTGCATTTCTAGACTTGCTTTTATTGCTTAATTCTTAAGTTGTCATGTAGACAAGGTTCATAATTATGAGAACTTAAGATATCCAAAAAAAGGAATGATTAAGAAAAGGCAAAGATAAGGATCTAACTAGAACCAAATCTATTGGTACTCTCTTACAATCCACCTTAATCTCAATGCAAGTTCATACAATTTTGAAGTTTTTTCAAAATTTTTTAACACCCATTTTAAAAGTGAAGATTTCATCTCTAGTTTTGGGAGCCTAACCTCGAAGGACTAAGTAAGAGGATTGGATTCGTGAGAATTGAACCTCCAACCTCACAGTCTTTGGACTCAAAACTCCAACCAATTGAGCTACCCCTCGAAGTTATTTTAAAAGTTAAGTATTTTTATTAATACATTATTTGGTAATCAAATTTTGTTTACAATAAACTAAAATAATAAAATATAATTTTAAAAGCTCTTATACATTTATCCTATATCTAATTAGGACATTAATGTTATAAGGTTTTTGAAAATAAAACTCTAACACAATTTTATTTCCAAAATCCTTATTATGTCCTACGGAAGGAGGATATATATGAATCGTTCTAACATATTAATTTGACCGTACCTTTTAATTTTTTTAACTATAGAGTTTTCTATCGTTGTAATTTTATTTATTAAATGAATTTTTAACAAAAAATATTTATCTAACAACTAATTGGTTATAAAACAATGACACCTCTCTATAATGGTAAGGAATGCGATACACAATTTTATGAAATTTTAAATGAAAATATTTCTTGATCCTGCATGCAAGATCCAAGAATAGCATTAATTGTGAGTACATTGATCCTCTCAATCATTTATTTATTCCAGTCTTGGCTTGTTTTTTTAAATTGGTGGTTGGAGTTGTAAACTTCCAGGAAGTTCCAAAAATTTATTTTTTATTAATCACTTTCTACTAGGCATATAAGTGGAGAGATTGGCCATTTCCTTAATTTTTTTTATTATGCGGAGGAGCTGGCCTATTCTTTTTTATTTAATTTTTATTTTATCCAATTTAAATTTTTTCTATTCATATTCACTTGCACCTTAAAAAGGTTAATAGATTGTGAAAACGTAAATAGAAACACTTTGGTAAGTTGGTAAATCAATACTTTTACTTGGTAAATCTTAAACCTTTTTTTAAACTGAAAAAAAATATACTTATATTAAAAAGTATATTCGAACATAAATACAAAACATAATAAATGGTGTCCCAAGATAAAATATAACCATAATATAATTGCCTTTGTATCTAGACACTTTATAGACCAATCTCCATAACACAGAATATCAAAATTAATACAAAGCAGAAACTGTAAACAACCCAGCTTCATAGGCCGATCATATAGACCAACAAAATGACTTTTCGTGACTTTTCAGGTCCATCTATCTGCCAAACTTTGTAATTTTGGATTATCTTATTTATACTTAAATAAAGTTGTTATCACTCTAGGAAACTTCTCTAGGTTGTAGCTCGAGGATGCTTGGTAACTTAACTGTTTTTAATGGTTTTTCTAAATGGATCAATTTAGATGACCTACAAGACCTAATTCACTCAAGACATGCATACAACTCAATCAAAAGATAAGGTTTCTAACTACCAATGTTTAGAGGTTTTATAATAAGGTGAAAAGATGGAGAACTCACTGTGTTAGCAGATTTATATATAAAACAATTACATATAAATGGCTAATCAAAACAAGGAAAAGTACTTGTAATTCAACTCATCAACATATAGATAGGGTGACAACTATCAGATATTAAATAACATGAATAGACCTGAATCAGACATTCAAGCACAAGCATAGAACAGGAAAGATATGGAAGATGAACATATAATAGCAGACGGGCTTATATTAGGTGATGAATAACATGAGAAGCTTGATAATAATAAAGGTATACAGGTCCCCAAAGTCGAACCCTTGTTTCAAAACAAGTCTTAGGCTTTATAGCCTTCACAAAAATATTCAGAGCCTGAAAAGTTGGATCTAATTTACTAAAAATAGATAAAATAAATGTTTTTTGCAAAATTAGGTCAAAAACCCTAATTTAAGTACTACTCTATCTAACTCTAGCATGTGTTCACTCATTGAAATATTTGATAACTTTAGTGATTACTAAAGTAGAGTTGTGACTTGTCATCTGATAGAAAAGCCACTGTTGGTCAAAAATAGGTAGGGTTTGTGACCCATTTCTCGTTGATCGCACCCTCAAAACTGGAACATACCCCCTGAGCCACTGATGCTTTTCATCAATTTTGAGCTTAATCATTCACCCCTGAGGTGTTTGTACCCATCAAAACTGGTTCTGTGTGTAAACATATCATTCTTCCCCCTTTTGCACTTTCGGTGGTTAAGGAAGCCGAATCTTGGGTCTGTTAGCTACCAAAAGCTCTACTTTCGGTGGCTAATGAAAAGCTGTTGTGTTCACCTAAGCCACCGAAAGCTCTGTTTTCTGCAAAAATTTATTAGCATTTAAATAAATATTCTACATATTTTACCTCTGTCTTTCTCGTAATTATTTCATTTTCCTAGGGTTTGACTGAGTAGTAGCATCATGAGCTCCCTCAGGATCCTAAAAGCTAGTTGCTGCCTCTACTAGGGTTTCTAGTGCAAAGTGAGCCTGAGAGCTAGGGTTTGAGTTGGAATTCTTCATCTACAGCCTCAGAAGTCTGATCATCCTGTAAAGCCTGGTGTTGTCCTTCATAAACCTCATATTCCTCTTTTGCAGCAGGAAATACCTCCCTTCCATTTCTAGCAGGGAATTACTCAATTGAGTGTTTTTCTTGTTTAATACTGTATTAGTTATTTTTATCTCTCTTTCTAAAACTTCCAATTCATATACTTGCCTTGACAGCTGGTTGACTCTTTGTGACCTAGGTTTTCTAGAGGAAGCCTTTTCCACTGGTTCACCCTGGTCTTGTTTTGGTGTGGGTGATGGAAACTCTTCATTTTTCTGCTGCAACCTGCTCTGTTAGGTCAACTTATTCCTCCCTTTCTTCTTCTTCTTCTGAGTAAGGTAAGTTCAAAATATTTCAATTTTGTGCTGAGGCCTCCTTCTCCTTTCCACTGAAGTCCAGATTTCTTTTAGCTTGGTTGGTTTTAGAAGTGGGAGAGGGTTGATCCACTGTTACTAGTGAGATATCCCTCCTCTTCCTTTTTCCACTCCTGGGGGTGGTGGATTTATTTGAAGGTGACTTTCCTTTATCTTTCAAAATCATTCCAGAATAAAAAATATTCCCATGCTATGTTTCTCCTTTGTAGCAATTCTTGAACTATGAGTTGTATCAGGCCATGATGAGATAACCTTCCTGTGATTTTAGTGGGCTGGGCCTTGACCTAATGGGCCATCTTGGTTAAGATCTTGTGGAGGTAGAAGGGTAGGTTTAAAGGGATTCTTCTTGTAAAATGATTCATTAATTTAAAGTGATATATCACCACCCTGTTATACCTTCCTTCACAGGTTATGTAAACCAAGATTGTTTTCAATAATTGCTGCCACCTCTCCTCTAGCTAGGTGGATGGAACACTTTTCTTACATACTACATCTCTGTGTTAAGGTTTTAAATATGATCTGAACTCCACATTTTTAGTAATGGTGGTCTTAAACCATTTCTCCCCAGTTCTTGGGAGTTCTTTCACTTCTGCAATTAGGGTTTCATCCACTAGGAACTCTTCCTTGCCTATTAGCACCTTAGAGCCATCAAAAGAGAGAGCAAATGCTTTTGAAACTTGCTGGTGTGAACCCTAGATTTTCTCACAGAACCTGTAACAGCCTGCATCTTTGAAGAATTGGCAGACTTCTGGATGTGACTCTAGATAACTGATGTCCCCTAGTTCTTGTCTAAGAGCAGGTCCTCCTTTCTTCGTCTCTGGACTATGCTTTTAGTACCTACAAGAACCGAAATTCAAATTCTGTAAATGGAGATTAGTGCATTGGTTTTAGGGATGGCCTTGAGCAGTAAGGATGCATGCATAAAATATGGGGTGTACTGGAGATATGGTGCTTATTTTGAGGGTTTAACCACTCGATTGGTACTTGAGTAAGTTGATGGTGGATTCTGGTGATAACCATGATCGCTAGCCTAGTAATCATTTCCAACTGGACTTGATGCTTCATGGAGGTTTTACTGCAGTCATGGGACAACTGGAGGGTAGGATAGGGTTTTGATTTCCATCAGTCATTTCAAAGCAATAACGACCTTTTAGCCACCAATTTATGATTTACTACAGTCCCCCGATCTTTTCAGTGGTTTAAAGAGATAGATTATGACATGCCTCATCCTGACGAGCTTGATTTTGATGGATAGATAATTGTTTTCCTTTTTTGGCCTTTTCGGTGGTTAAGAGAATCTAGGGTTTAATTCGTAAGCTACCGAAAGCCAGGATTTTCGGTGGCTAATGAACCGTTGGTACGTTCGCCTAAGCCACTGAAAGTCTCCTTTCCAAAATTTATTAAAAACGATGTGAATGAGCCTTTTGGTGGTTAATGTCTTCCTGGACCACCTGTTTTAGCTGTCGAAGCCCAGGCCTTTCGGTGGCTAATGAAATTTTGGTGAGTTCACCTAAGCCATCGAAAGTTCCCGCTCCAAAATTTTATAAAAAACATGATCAATAGGCTTTCGGTGATTAACATGGTCCCAAGTCGAAACTATTAGCTGCTGAAAGCTAGGATTTTCGGTGGCTAATGAATTGTTGGAAAGTTCACCTAAGCCATCGAAAGCTAAAACTTTCAAGTTTATTGAAAAATAGAGCACCAGATATTCCAACTTTATTAGTCACCCAAACATATTTCATAATATGACTTGAAATCTTCATCACTAAAAATAAATAAATTGTCTGAGTGGACTTATTGAAAATTGATTTATTTAGGAGATAACATCTGGCTCCTACTCGGGGATGGGAACCTCCCTATGAGGTCCCAAGAACCCCAAACCAAAATGCCTTTCTTGAAAAAAAAAAAGAATTAAACCTATCTTCTATTGTTCCATTGGGCATGGAGTTTATTTTGTAAGCAAAAACAATCTACTAAGTAATATTTTACAATAACAAGGCCTTAAAGCCTGAGATAAAATAGAGTTTCAGAAATCACCCATTTACCGGGCCATCAAACACCTCCTCTCCTTCCATATTTTGCAATTTGATGGTGTTGTTCTGCTGCACTTGAGCTATCACAAAAGGGCCTATCCACAGAGAGTCAAAATTTCTATGCTTTCCCTTGTCTTTCTTAACAGTATCCCACTTGAGGACCCAATATCCAACCTGAAAGTTGTCCACTTTTTCCCTTTTGTCAAAAATAATCTTGATCTTCTGACCTTTCCATCACCTACTACCTGACTTGCTACAACTCCACCAAATCAAGCATCCTCCTCACCATGTCATTTGGTTCATCTCGTTCCTCCTGAAATAATTTTGCAACTGAGAATATTAGCTGAATGGGAAAAATGGCCTCAGTACCATAAACCAACTTGAAAGGAGAAGTCCCTATGGATATCTTGTCAGTCACTTTATCATCCCATAGAGAAAAAATTAGCTTAGAATCCCAGCTTTTCTGATTAGTCTCCAATAGTTTTCTGATGATCCTGACTAGGATTTTGTTGGATGACTCAACAAGGCCATTTCCTTAAGGGTAATAGGAAGTGGAATGCACTAGTTGAATTCCCATTGACTCACACATGCTAACCAATGTGCCGACTTTGAAAGCTGGTGCATTATCAGTCACTAGCCTTATTGGGAAGCCAAACCTGATAAATATGTTCTCATATAAAAACCTCATGATAACTTGGTGAGTGGCATTCCTTGTAGGTACTGCCTCTATCCACTTGGTGAAATAGTCCATGGCTACTAGGATCCATTTGTGCTGACCACTGGATGAAGGATTAATTTCATCTATGAAATCAAGACCCCACTGCTGAAAAGGACCATTCACTACAATAGGTCTAAGGGGCAATGATCTGAGCTGGTGCTTACCTATGAATGTTTGGCACTTGTCATAGGATCTCACAAAGGTACACACATCAGAGAATAGAACAGGCCAATAGTACCCACCCCTCACAATCTTGTGGGTTGTGGTATTCCAGTAATGATGGCCTCCACATGTGCTTGAATGAAGCTGATGCATAACTTGAACTAACTCTTGTTTATCTAAGCATCTCAACAAAACACTAGACAGATCTTTCCAATACAACAGTTTATCAATTACACAAAAATTAATAGACTTAAGTTTAAGAGCCCGTGCTTGATTTAGAGTGAGTCCAGGGGGGAACTCTAAATTTTGTAGGAGATGAATAATACTTGAGTACCACTCACATGAGGACATGTTCTCAACTACTTGTTGACTATCACTTTGCTCCTGAACTTCCTTTGCTGTTGTTCCTACTACTGTTTCGATTGTTGTTTCTACTGCTATCACTATCTGCAGGTTAGCTGAATTTATACCAATAAAATTCATTCCAAAAAGATCACAATTTTCTTTAGCCATGAGTTTAGCTAGAACTTGGCCTAAAACTAACTTGGTGGGATTTACTTCTATGTCAAACTCAATAAGCTTGGCTATCCATTTAGCTCTCTTTCCATCAATGTCAGGCTGTGTTAATACATCATTTACAGTAGTTGAAGGGACATAGGGAAGCACCTTGGCATGTAGAATGTAAACCCTGAAGGCTTTCAATGACTTGATGAGAGCATAAGCCTTCGTTTCAATGGGATCATATTTTAGTTCAGCATCCCTCAATGTCTTGCAGAAAAAGGCAATAGGGTGATTAAGGAATTCATCGTCTTTTTGTAACAGCACAGCTGCCACTATGTCATAGGATGCAATAGAGAAAATGTAGAAACCCTTGGTGTAGTCTAGACTAATCAAAGTGGGAGCTTCCATGATAGCCTTCTTGATGTCCTCAAAATATCTTCTTGCTTGCTCTGTCCATTTGATTTCGGCCTCCTTTATTAACATAGAGGTTATGTGTTTTACCAACTCAGAAAAGTTTGGGATAAACCTCCTGAAAATTTTTATCTTACCTAGAAATGATTGAATATCCCTTTTTGACCTAGGTATGAACAACTTCTGGATTGCTTCAACTCGAACGGATCAATCTTCACACCTTCAGCTGAGATTATGTGACCTAGGATTTTGCCCTCATTGAGTGAAAACTGAGACTTCTTCGGGTTCAGTGATATCCCAAATTTCTACATTTCAGAAATAACCTCCTCAAGTGCTGCAAATGTTCTTCATGGCTATGGGAGTAAACAGTAAGGTCATCAAGGTATATGAGAACAAATTTGTCTTTCAATCCTACAAAATCTAGGTCCATGGCTCTCTGAAAAGTGGCCCCAACATTCATCAGCCCAAATGGCATTTTGGCATACATGAAGGTGCCCCATGGAGTGGTATACGTAGTTTTTTCTTGGTCATCAGGGTGCACAGCAACTTGGCTGTATCCAGAGAAACCATCTAGGAATTACATGACACTAGCCCCTAAGACTCTTTGTAATAGGTGTTTCATCTTGGGTAGTGGATAGTTATATTTCTTGGAGCATTTGTTCAGGTTTCTGAAATCCACACATAACCTAATATCCTCATTATTCTTCCTTACCACTACAAAATTTGCAATCCATTTGGAATGCCTGAGGGGAATTATGATTTTGGCTTTAAGGAGATTTTGGATTTCTTTTTCAATCACAGGAAATAGGAGAGGATTGATGGATCTGAGCTTCTGCTTAAAAGGGACGATGTCCTTCTCCAGGGGAATCCTATGTTGGATGATACTAGTGTCATAGGTTTTCAGGTCACTGTATTCCTAGGCAAAGATATCAACAAACTCTTTCATCAGACTACAAAATTTTGAACTCTGGTGAGAAGTCAACTCAGTGGACAAATTTATTGGTTTTGGATGACTTTGGATACCTATGTTTTGCAATTGGACATCACTATATTTCTCCTTCTTGGCAATTTTAAAAGGGACATCATTATCATCAAATATCTCTTCCAGGGGTACCAGACCTCGAGGTATATAATTTCTAGGTAACTGAACAATGTTCTGATCACCTACTTTATCTTTTAACTTGAGCTTCTGTGATTCTTCCATATTTAGGTTTTCTTGATCAATATGCATATAAGAGAATTCATCTACTACATGGAGGATTTTACTAAGCTCACCATCATTCTCAAAAACCTTCCAAAATTTTACATTTTCAGGTAGGGATGGCCTGTACTTGACTTGGATATCATAGCTCAGCCTAGGAGGTAAAGGGGGAACAAACATAATTGCAGAGATAGCAAGGGAATCAGCCAGATGATTCATAGCCCTAGGTATATATGAGAGTTCAAAAAACATGAAGGAGTCCCTGAGTTTCCATACCTCATCTCCGTATGCCTTCAATCTGACATTCTTTTCTCGAAAAGTATTGTTCACATGATGTATGATGAGATCTGCATCTCCAAAGATCTTTATGCACATGATTCCCATTTTTTTAGCAGCCTTCACTCCCGGCAGCAACGCCTCATATTCTTCTATGTTGTTAGTAGTCTTGAAATCCAACTTATAGGACAAATCTATAGTCTCTTTTGAAGGAGAAATCAGGACTATCCCTACACCTGCTGAGGCTTGAGTACTGGCCCCATCAAAAAACATGCTCCATACAGAGGTGGTTACCTCCTCAGGTGACTGATAGGTAGGCTTTGTAAGCTGTATGGATGTTGGCAAGGAATCATCTATCTGCAGGATGCATGCCCCAAAGTCTGTGTCTACTGCATATATTGGATGGTTTATAGAGTTTTTGGCATTACTGATGATATAGGTGAACTAGTTCTCTCTGTAGAGTCTCTTGGTCTCCCCTCCAACAATTGGAATTGTAGCATATGTAATGTCCATATAAAGGGTACCACCCAACCTTTTACTCCATGAGTGAGACAAAAGGAGGCCAAACTTAGGTGGGATATCAACTAACACTATGTCCATCACTATACTTTTTGAAGGTAGCTGGGAGAGTTTTATGACAAGGTCTTTGATGAGACCCAGGAATTTGACCTTCATGGAGTCAAATGAGAACAGATCATGGTAGGGTTTTGTAATGCTAAGTCCAGGCTCATCCATCACAACTTTTGGCATTAGGTTATGGGAAGCTCCTGAGTCCAACAAACAGTTATGAAGGATTTTATCATGGATATTTAGAGATATGTAGAAAGGTGGGAAAGAATCATCCATCTATTCAATCATAGGGCCTAGGATTACTATGGGCTTATCATATTGCAATTTCACAAAGTCAACATCTAGGGGAGTCCTTGGCTGAAGGGATTTTAGTATATATGCCTTGAAGGCCTCATTCTTCATCAGTTCTATCAAGGGAAAAGGGATTTTTAACTTCTGAATTTCTGACTCAAGATTGAAAGCACAGGACAATTGTCAGAAGTTCTTACCTCTTGTGGTGTGGCTTTGATCTGAATAGGATCATGAGATGGTTGTTGTAATGGCCTTTGCTATTGTTTTGGAGGAACAATCATCTTCTTTGCAGGAGCATCAATCTTCCTAGACTAAGGAGCAGGCTACTTTGTAGGGGCAAGAGTCTTCTTTATAGGAGCAATAATTCTAGATCTCAAATTATAACCTTCTTGATCATCTTCCTGATACAGAGACTCTTCCATGATTTGTTCATTCATGAAGGCTTCCTCATAGTCTTCTTATGTCAGAAAAGAGAGATCTACTTCATCCCCCATGCAGTTTATATTGTCTTCCGCCTCTCCTTCTTCTTGAGTGAACTCTAGTTCTTCTTCTAGTACAACATTCTGAAAAGGAGCCCTGATCCTTTGATCCTTAGCTTGATTTCAATCCCTTTGAAGGATCTAAGCTGGTGGGTTGTTTCTTCCGTAAGGGACAAAATTAGGGTTTTTGTTAGCAAAATCATTTGTCCCTTTACCCCTCATAGGTATTTTCCATTGATCTTTTAGTCTAGACATTTCAGCTGTCAGACTATCTAACATTTTGGCCATTTTCTCCATCTTGTTCTCTAATGGAGAAGCCCCTAGAGGATCTGAGGGTTGCTTCTTCCTGTCAATTTTTCCTTTAACCTTCTGAGATGCAACGATATTGGATTCAACTTCAAGGGCAACATCTTGCATGAGTGACAAAGAAGCTTATATTTTTTCTTTGAGAAGAAGACAGAATTTTGAATCAAAGGAATTAGCATATGTGATTTTGGCTGAAGTGTTAGTTGGCTTGATCTCAGTAGGGATCTTGCTGAACATCTTGTTAAATCTTTTGGTGAAGTTAGAAACAGAATCACCATTCTCCCTCTTTAGATTGCTAAATTTAGTGATATGGTAAAGGTGGTCTCTTCTCTCTCCCTAATGCTTTAGAAATATGTCATCTAGGGCTTCAATGACTGCTATGGATGCAGCATGAAACTCTTTGAACCATTTCCTAGACTAACCATCTAGAATTTGCACAAAAACCATAGTCCACACATCCTCTTGTTCAATGTTTATATTCTTAGCATAACTGTAGAAGGCCTCTAGGTGTTCTTCAGTCGTGAAGTCTACCTCCCCAGTAAACTTAGGCATGTATTTGAGATAATCTCCAGTAGGCATAGCAACGAGAGGGCTAGGCAAAATTAGAGGGGCATATCTGGCCACAAGGATCCTTTACATTTTGGTTAGAGGGACATTCATATTGGAAGTGGGCATGGAAAGGGCAGAAAGAGATACTGCTAGTGTGAGTGGTGGCTGAGAGAGTATTTGGGGTGGATTTACCTTAGTGGAGTCACCAGGGATTGGATCTACACAAGCAGCAGTGCTTGAAGATTCGTCAACCCTAAAATTTTCTGATTCAATTATAAATTCCTGAGAATTATATGTTTCTGCAGAAGGAGATTGAAATGGAGGTCTATTTTATATAACAACAGAAATACCTCTTGAAATACTTGATGTGGCCCCCCTTGCAGCTCTGGAGGTCTATCTAAGTGAATCCCTTGCTCTTCTTAGAATCTCTTCTGGATTTGAAACTGGTGTTACTGGTGGCCCTTGAGGGTTTTCTCTGGTACTTGGTCTTCTTGAAGCCACCTTATTCCAATGGAGTCGCTAGATAGATGATTACAACCAGAATAGTATCCATACTTTGTCTATCATCAAAGTAGGATCTATGTTGTCTCCCAAGGAAGCTGAGCTTCAATCTCCTCTCCCCAAAAATGACGCCAATTTGTTATCACTCCAGGAAACTCCTCTAGGTTGTAGCTCAAGGGTGCCTGTTAACTTAACTGTTTTTAATGGTTTTTCTAAATGGATCAAGTTATATGACCTGCAAGACCTAATTCACTCAAGACATGCATAAAACTCAATCAAAAGATAAGGCTTCTAACTACCAATGTTTAGAGGTTGGATAATAGGGTGAAAAGATGGAGAACTCACTCTGCTGGCAGATTTATATATAAAGTAATTACATATAAATGACTAATCACAACAAGGAAAAGTACTTGTAATTCTACTCATTGACATACAGATAGGGTGACAACTATCAGATATTAAATAAAATGAATAAACCTGAATCAGACATTCAAGCACAAGCACAGAACATAGAAGATATGGAAGCTGAACATATAATAGCAAAAGAGCTTATATTAGGTGAAGAATAACATGAGAAGCTTGATAATAATAAAGGTCTAAAGGTCCCCGAAGTCAAACCCTTGTTTCAAAATAAGTCTTAGGCTTTATAGCCTTTACAAAAATATTCAGATCCTGAAAAGTTGGATTTGATTTACTAAAAATAGATAAAATAAATGTTTTTTGCAAAATTAGGTCGAAAACCCTAATATAAGTACTAGTCTATCTAACTCTAACACTTGTTTTCTCATTGAAATATTTGATAACTGTAGTGATTACTTAAGTAGAGATGTGACCTATCATCTGATAGATAAGCCACTGTTGGTAAAAAACATGTAGGGTTTGTGACCCATTTCTCCTTGATCGCACCCTCAAAACTGGAATAGACCCCCTTTGTTAACCCAAAAAATCCCTCACTAAGCTCTCCATGACCTACACCACCTAAGGACACCACTTCACAACCCTCCATTAGACCCCCACACCCTCAAAAATGCTTAAGGATGAAGAAAAGGGTTTAAAAACCCCAAAAAGGAGCCTAAAATACTCTCCTAGGAGCTAAAGCCCCCCAAAAGGGGATAAAACCCTAAAAGGAGCTAAAATTAGGACGAAAGGGGCTAAAAACCCCAAAAGGCGCTAAAGCCCAGACCAAGGGCTTAAAACCCTAAAACCCCAAAAAAGCTATAAAAGGAGGGTGGGGGTCACTCTTAAAACACTTCTCCCTTGCATACTGTTATGCTGCCCATGGATGCCTTGAGACCCTTTGTCTCTCCAGCACCGCCGCACCCAAACAACAACCGCAGTCGCATCCCCAACCACAACCACAACATCATCTACAACCGCAACATCACTCGTAGCAGTAGCATTACGCGCAGCTGAAACCACAACCGCATCCCCACATGAAACCAGCAGGGAGTTATCTGGGCTCATCTACAGTCCATACGATTCCCTTCCTTTTTCCCCCACCTGGGGTCATGAGCAAACTGGTAATGGCCACGTTAAGCCTACCCAACTTTACATTGGGAATTCTGGTGTGGTATCTGGATCCACCATCTCAACCACCAATGCCTCAGGTTGTCTTAACCCTAGTGCAACCCATTGTGGTTGAGTCTCACCCTCCACCCGAGTCGCAAAATCCAATCACCGTACCCACACCTGCATCGCCTCACCCAAAAAGGGCCAGGGGAAAGAATGCAAAACCTACCACAGAGCCATGACAAGTCCCGCCTTGCGCCATCTGTGAACAATAGGGCCACCCAACTCAGACTTACCCTAAAATCCCAATGATCCGTGCACATTTATATGTGATGGATACAAACAAAAACATCCCCGTGGTTGAACTCCCAACCACACCAATAGTCAGGAACAATGCATTGAGAACAAACCATGCTTGCACCCTTTGCGGTTTGTATGGACATTACTCTCACCATTGTCAAGACTTGCCCAAATTTTGAATGGCTCTAGCTGACCTCCATCAACATTCCCTTGAGTCTGAAATCACCTTGATCGAAGAAGTGCACCCCCACCGCCTTCTTCAAACACCATGTCCATCTACATGATGTCCAGTTCAAGTGACCCTCTTGTCTCCACCATCACCGACGGTCCATCAGACTTGTCTCTTCCGTTATTTACCCATCCACCGCCGAAACCTTAGTTGCAACCTCAACCTCATTTACTAGGCAAACAGTGGGGCTCATTTCGAATCAACATGATCCTTTTTGTTTTTGTTTTCCTTTTCCTTTTCCTACCATCCAAGATCATGAGTAAGTCTGCGTTGGCAACCCTCAATCTACAGGGTTTCAGATTGGGATATCTTGTGTGGTACCTTAAACCACCTACTACGTCTGAGGCCCTAGGATGTGTTGACTCATGTCCAGCCAATTGATATTATGTTGCACCTATCTCTAGGTCCATCAAAGAATCCTCTCGTCTCCAAGCCTGCCCCTCTTCCTCCAACAGAGACCGGGGGAAAGGCCACAAAAACCACAACCAATACCATTTACATGATATCTAGCACCAGTTTCCCTTCCATCTAGTCGGCTGTGGAAGATCCACCTGATCTATCCTGGCACCACTTACACGATGATGGAGAGATCTGTAAGATCACCTCTGGTTTTACCCCGTTCCATTTAAACCATAGTGTGGAATCGATTCTTCCCATAAAAGACCAGATTCCGTCACCCCGCCTTGCCAATGACCTTCATCTCGGCAAGGGGGCATACCTCTTCATTGACTCAGATGGTCAACTCTTGAAGAATCTGCACAACGGGCTCCACCTCAAGAGAGCCTATGCCTAATACCACCACTATGAGTCCCTTATAGCATAGTTTTCTCCCTTTTTGTTTTGCAACATTTTTACCACAAATTAAAAAACCCTCCATTTAGGGGCAGCACCATTAGCTGCTAATCCAAAGTCACCCAGAATCTGTTCGAGACACCTCTCACACCTCCGGTCTCAAATTTCCATTTCCTTATGAGACCATTGTCTCATGTTTAACAAACAAATTTTGGGACCATTTCCCGAAAGCTACCTCGATTTACGAGCCACAACATGGCGATGCAAGTGTCTGCGGACCTGTACTTGTATCACTCTCCCCTACCGCTACTCATGCAAGTTTTCGGGCCACCACCCATTAAGGAATGCTATTTTTTATTTTTATTTTGTATTTTAACACATAGTTGTCTCTTCCATCCACCGCACCTTACGCGGACTTCTGGACCATTGTCCACAAAATGATTTATTTTTCTTGCATGTATTTGGCATATAAGTGCCCCGGACTTGCACTCACATCACATGTAGTCAAGTCCGTCCACCACAACACAAACACATGCTCTCCTGACCTCTGTCCGAGAGCCACCTCAGCTTGCGTGCCTCTACCGCACCGACTCACGAGCCTCTACCGCAATCTATCCCGTGCATGTATTGGCATGTTTAAGAGCCTTATGCTCTGTACATACTACATGGATTATCTTTGGACCACTGTCCACCGTCCTGACATGGGGCACCACTTGTGCTACCGCAATATATTGACCATACTGGAGTTTCCTTTAAGGTCTTTTCTGACTCCTAAAAACAATGAAAATATAGTCGAGCGTAGCTGCTTCCTTTCCCGCTCGCTAAAGTATAGGAAAGGGCGTCTACATCGTTTCATTTACCTCCTTTTGCGGACCATGCAGACCATCAATTGAAAAGGACCACCTTGGCGTATTCAAGCCAAGACCGTTCCCCTTTGCATACTTTTATGCTTTCTTGGGTAGAGGGGTCACACTTTACAAAAAATCTCACCACTGGTTGTCGTCAACCTCTTTTCCAGCCTTCTTATCAAGAAAATATTGCTGAGCAAACTTGGTTTCGTTCATGCTCATAAAAGTATCTAAATGACCATCCAGTCAGTATAGGTTTAACCTTTTCCGGCCTGATTGGACTACCAATGGTAAAGAAGTCTCTCATCCCCTACAAGATGGGAGAGCTCTCCTATGTATACTTTTATCCTTTTTTTGAGACCACCAACGAAAAAGAGCCCCCACTGGAGTCTTCTTCGTGCTTTCAGACTCTCTAAAATTGAAAGCACCATCGAGCATTTATTTTCTTGGGCTTGCCAAAAATCCATGAGATCGTACCATAACGGTGTCCCTAGACACCACCCCACATAAAATAGTTTGGTAGAATTCCCCCTTTGGGTCGCCTCTGTTCAGAGTACTCTGCAATGTGTCTTCCTTGTATCCCATCAATATCAAAAGTGTCTACCTCCTCCAAGTATTTCCCAGTTGTAGTGACATTCCTGGTATTACAGCTATGATCCCATTCCCATGAGTCAAGTTTCATTTGCTGCCTGGTCCACCCTGCCATCATACTCTGAATAAAGGAAGTTTGAGTCTACCACACTCCCCCTACCCCTATTCAATTCTTTCCCTCCCCCCCATTTAGTGGGTCAGTCTACAGATTGTCTCACACCTTTCGGTTATCTCCCTCACGCTCTTGGTCAAGGAAACATCATTGCCTTGACTAGGGGCAGGTCTCCCTCTATCGATGACAACACCTATATTCCAGAGGGTAGACCCAAAGGGCCCTGTATCCTAGTTTCATTGACCTCATTGATGAGTTTCTTGTACCACTTGAGAGGAGTCCTTAGTGCCTCTCGGGATGGTTGTTTCTCACGTGCTCGACTCCAACTACATCATCGCATCGTGGAGATTCGTACAGGGTTTGGTCTGCACAGTACTTGGTCGAAGACCCTAGATGTCACCTGACTCTAGCACATTGATGAGTCTATTCGAGGGACCTAAACAGGTTATGTCCCTTGTGATTTTTGGGTTGCGTTGGAGACATTTCAGGAATTTGTTAGTATGAATTTTTATGGGGAGATCACATTCGAAAATATCTTTTTTAAATATGAATGATTTTACCTTGGCTATAATTTTTTCTATCAATTTGGATAAAGATTCTTTTTATTTTTAAAAGTGTAAAACTATTTGAAGCAATTAATATTTGTTTATATATATTTTCAATAATTTCTTTTGTTATTAATTTGATTATATTTTATTTTAGTTATGTTTAAAGACACTTTTTAGAGTGCAAAATGGATACTATTCACCAATATTTACACTTTTAAATAATTATGGATCTTTTAATTTTTTCCTCAAAGCCATGCAATAATTTTGTATTTTTTTACTATATATTTACGAAGTCCCTCCATTAAAAAACATAACATAAAAGGAAAATGTGGCATATACCATAATCAACATGACCAAGAGATACCTAAACTCTACATGAATTAAGATCATCTTATGATAAAACCAATTTTCTTATTTGTGCACATTGTCTTTCTCATTTTCTTTGTGCACATTGTTGTGACCCATGTTTTGGACAATTATATCCAAGTTCGAACAATTTTATGCAATTTCCTGGCTCTGGTGTATCATTTCGCGGATCTGGAGTAACATTTTCCCAGTTGACCATTTGATTCACACCCCAGGGTTATCATTTCAGCGATTCTAGGGTTATCATTTCGATGATTCACAGCTCTGTGTTATCATTTTCATTTCTAGCTCATTGTTAATGGTTTCGAATGGGCTCATGGCTCAACGGGTAAGCATCACCTCATTTCTGTTTGAGTCATTTGTTACTTAGGTTGACTCACAAAGGGGTTTTGGGCATGTTGTGATAGTAGATTTTTTTGGCATGTTGTGATAGGGGTCCTGAGTTGTGAATATTAGACAGGGAAACAATCAATGGGCGGGTTAAGGACGAGTTTAATGATTGTCACAATGTTGTATCTGTCATCTTAAATTCCCCAGAGACCTTAAAGTTCTTGATAACACTAAATGAGGAATTTTTACTTTTATTATAAGTGCAAGTGTTCTAGAATGGCTGAGCATGCTCCAATTTTATTGATATTATATTACATTCCTTGGTTATTGTAGCTAATAACCAACATTAATGGGCGTTGATTATATTCTGCTTTGAATTCGAGTCTTCTTTCACCTTGGTTGATTCACTTTTAAATTGATAGAGTTAGGGATCAATGGGTGCCTCGTACATTTTAGATGCCCATGTTCTACTGTGGCTTGGGTGATATGCATAAGTATCAAGGTTGACAAGTAACATTCCACTCTTCCAATGATATGGAGTTTTCTTGAAACTAATTACTTTGTGCTGCTAGGCAAGTATATGAATACAATATCTTGCAAAAAAATGTAATTCCGTTTGTCAAATTCTAGAAATAAGGAACATATTAGTTAAAAAGGCTTCAACTCAATGGAACACAATATAATCACTTTCTACAATGTGTAGAATTCACGACTAAACAAGCATTTCCTATGACATCTCAGAAGAAAGCAAAATTGACAAATACCCAAGTTGGACAGTTAGGCATTCTAATGTAAGGTACAACTTATTGTTGATTGTCAGAATACCAAAAAACATTTACATAATTGAAACATGACTCCAAGTTCCAATTTTATTTTGGGAAGATATCAAATGCTATTTGATTTGTTATGAAAAGCAAGGACATTTGTAAGGAATTGTGAATTTGGAGTTGATGTTTTTTAAGAAGTTCATGGTCTATTTCATTTACAAAATTCACTTCTATTGTTATGATGTCATATCTGTTATTACAGTGCACATATATATTCAGTCATAATATAGCAGTAGTGAGGTTACCAATCATACAACTAGTGAGTGCATTTTTCTATAATGTAGAGTTATCCAACCATGTATCATATGCCAAACAATTATGTTTACCTATCAGTGTGATGCCAAATCGCAAGTAAAATCAGTTTTTTCAAATAGTGATCATTCAAAGTCTAATATATCTCGTTAAATTCGTTAATTCTAATATACCTAGTAAGCAATGTGCTCTTTGTATACCCAAACCACAGTTTATAACTAACCTTTCAGATCTGATTTTTACCCTTTTGCAACAGGTTTGAGGACTGTGGAGGATGTGACAGTGTACATCCTTTTGCATACTATAGCAACAATTAGAGGAGGCCAAAAAGAAGGATGTTACATCCTGTTAGGGGGGTAAGGAGTGAGATTAGGTCACTGTTTAGATTACAATTTAAGGATGTTGGGTGGTTGTCCAAGTAATGACAATTTGCAATTTATTGCAGACCTCATGGGCAATGGAAAAAGGATTTCTACAGCCTTGTTGTGGATAGGAAAAGGGAAGGTTGAGACCTTATATGAGAGGCCAAGTGTGGGAAAAGCAGCCTTAGGGTTGTTGGGGAGGCTAGGGTAGTGAAAAAAGCTAGGTTTTTGGGTTGTTTTAGGGCCTTTTTAAGGGAAGAAATTAAGTTTTAGGATTTTTTTAATATTTTTAGGTTCTGTTTCTGGTAACTATGGTTTTGGGTTGTATACATGTCAATCCAAACACCAGAAGAAGATTCAAGGGAAATAAAACTAGTAAACAAAGAACAAATACACCTTCAAAGTCCATTTAGATAACTTTGGTAAAGAAATGAATACAGGTCAACCAATAGAATGAAAAAGTGTATAACTAAAAGAGACCCACCTAACTCTTCAAAGAAGAAAACAAGGATTACAAACAACATTAAATTGTTTGTTCAACATCCAAATTGGAAAGTGTCCAATATGTCATAGAGGCTGTATGTTTGATTATAACATTCAGATGAATAAAATACTCTTATTTTAAAGACATACAGATTAGTTATGAAAATTGATCTGTTTGAAAGAGATATGCAGAAAGCATTTCCTGAAAATTAAATATAGGAAGCGTGTATGCTAGTATGGTTAAAAAAAATAAAAGGTGCAAGTAGAAAGTGTAAAACACTATAAATTACTGAACTCAAAAGAAACAATGATGCATTCAAGAAACAATGCAACTTGTACCTAGTAGCAATGGTTATGCTAACAAAATTTTCACCTTTAAGATCCACAATACGTTGTTGGTTCCTTGAAGAGAAACAATCATTTTCAAAAGTCTTGACCAGGGTGAAATCTTCTCCAAATTTAGTTGATTGACTTCCCCATCGAGGAACATCCGCGGCTTCAGTATTTTTCTGCCTTCACGGTCTTCCACCATTGCAAAAGCATGTGTACTTGGAAGTTCTGAACCCTCTTGGAACTGGAAAAAACATCATGATTAATCCATTTTAAGAATCTGTGGATTTCAATCAAAATAGTAGAACATTAGAAAATGGATATAACTTAAAATATATATAATAGATTATAGGAGCAACATTTTCCTGTTTGATGGATGAGATTACAGAAAAAATTCAGTAAATGTCACCCCCTCGAGAACAGAGCTTTTAAACCCAAATTAGTGAGATGAGGCTTGAAAAACGTGATTATGAAGAGTCAAATGAGTTATTGATATGGCCTCACTTGACTATGCTAAAATAGTATAACAAAATCAATGTTATTTCTTGGCATATTAAATAATGAAATTTTAACAGCAATTACTAGAGTGTAAACCCCTTTGGAAGTATTCAAATATACCTAACCTTAATCCAGTAGATGTAATTTTAGGTATGTTGAGTGTCATTGTGCACACCTATTTTCAAAAAGAGTTTGGTATTTGGACTCTGGAGGATTTTATATTGGGGTGCTCTAGCTCATTGGATGTAGTTCACACTTATGGATGAATTTTGTACTACATGCTAGTTGAGTGGGGTATACCTTAACAAGAATGGAACCTTGGTACACAAGTTATTACTTTGATCTTTTCCACTTAGGCCCCATTGAATTTTCTCAATGTCTCCAACAAAATCCTAGCGAATTGGCCTAGATGATTAAGTCATTAGTTTCCTTGATAATTAGAAAAGAGAAAATTGGCTCAATTGTCTCAAGTGATAGTCATCAAATGCTCTTTTTCTGAAAATTGCTTTTGAAAAGGATTATGATAGGATTTAATGCAAATTTATACTTAGAATGTGGTATGACTCATTCTATTACATATTTGTGGAGACTCTTTTCTGAGCCTCAACAATAATATGTGGTAATGGAAGGAATATAACCTTGATAATTTTCAGCTTGGGTTTGTCATCATGGGATTTGGGGAAATCTACCTTGATCCCTTCCCTTCTCCATTTGTAATCAAAATAGTTATTTCAATATTGATATTCATATGTAAACCCAAATCTAGTCTTAAGTGCAGTTGACTGTTGTAATTGATACCCATAGGATGTTCTTTAAAAAGAAGAAACTATATATGACATGTGCATGGGCTTGAGTAAGGGTTCGACATCCATTGAACAATGATAGATTACAACAATGACTTCCATTCAGTAGGATGGTTTGTAGATGAGGGTGCATCACTATTTGTATGATTATAGTTGTGAGGAAACATGCATGCATCCATATGTGATATGCCATTCATAGATATGAAGGGAGAATGTTATCCTCAGCAGTTTGCATGTGCATGCATTAGTCATTTTGAATGTGTATGTATTAGACAATTTTGTGTTAGACAGGTTGCATGTAAAGGAATGGATTAGGTTTATAATTTAATTTTTCATTCATTATTTAAGTAAGGGATATGCAACCTCATTTATTTTAGTATAGAGCATGTAACCTAGTAGTTATAACTTATAACATTGTCATCAAATGATCAACCATAACATATTTAATAGGAGCTCAACAAAGAAGGGATGTACCATAAATTAGTGATCAGATTATCAACATAGTATAGGAACTTATAGTATAGGAGAGGTATGGAGTACCTTGGAAGCACACTCCCAAAACTGGGAATGTTCTGGGAGCGAGCTTCGAGAGCGAGAGCAAAGAGGGTGCACTCCACTGGTACTGTGTTCTGTTACATATTTTTTTACAATATGTATTTATAGATTATATCATTAATTTCTCTCAAAGTAGTTTTCTCCCCTCAGGGGTGTGTTTTCTCCACCCTCGATGCCTCCTTGGATAAGTTGTTTGGGCTCCTTATGTTCTCTGTGTGGTATTTCTACTTCAGTCATCTTGGGATTGTGGGTTCCATCCCTCCCAATGGGAAATTTTATGATACTTATGATATCCACTTGTAAAAAACATAGTTTGTATTTTGAGATAAATTGGTTGAAGTATTTGCTATGGAACGAATTGATATCTATATTGTGTTAAAGGACTATGTGATGAATTGTTATACTAGGAAATAATTGATATTATTTAGGATAATGATATCACCATTATGTCATGCTTATAAGTATTTCTAAGGTTTTGCTGGTATTTGCTATTATTTGCCAAAACGATTTTCGGCCATGGGGCAGGTAGAACCAAATAGGTATTTGTCAGACCTGTCTTCCTCCAGTGAGTGGATTTTGGGAAGGCTAGAGGAAAGAGAGACATCTAGTAGGTCTACAAGGGATAGATCAACTAGATGTCATAAGATCAGAAGAAAATTCAATAAACACATGGAATTTTTTCTTAGAGGAGGGAGGTCATGTTCCTATGATGATGAGACAATAGGATACATCGAGGTGCCCTTAAGGTACAAAAACCTAGTGAAACAATAGGTACCTAGTGATCTTCCTCAAGTCAACACTGATTTTTGTGTGAATGTGAGGATATATATAATTACACCATCGTCATTACATAGATTGGGGTTGTTTTGCATGGATGGCATAAAGTTTGGATATGGCAAATGTACAGAATTGATGGAGTATGTTGGACCCTCTTACAACTACAATGATTGGATGTGCATGGTCCAATATACACAAAGTATGCATAGATACAGGTTGTTAGAAAATTATATACAACTGAAAGACAAATATCAAAATAAAAGAGCAACGTTGTACATTGATAGAAAGCCAAAAATAATTGGTAATATTGCAGGGTTTATAAACAGTACACAACCAGGCTCTACACTTCAGCAACCCAACTACATATTTGAGGTGCATGAAGGAAACCATGTCTTTGTATGTGCCATTAAATCAATAGCTGCTAGGGAAGAACTGCTTATTAATTACAATTTGAATCGAGTAGATATAAACACGGTTAGTATGGATGTGGTACATCCAACAATTTACCCAACCTTTTATTAATTATTTTAACATCTTTAGGATTTTTTGTTAGCATATAATTATAATTTTTATTGAAGTTTCTATGTTGAATTCACAGGGAGGTGATGGGGGTGCATCACCCCAACAGAAGGTGAGAGGAGTACATGATCCGCGAGGCAACATGTATACATCAAAATGTTATGTTTTAAAATTGTTTTAATGAGTATTTTGGTTTTGTTAGGTAATTTTTAGTATGTTTTTTATGCATGGTTCTTTTAGTGGAGGCACCTCCCTCACAGTTGATGTTAGTAGACCTGCCTCAAGGCGGCAGGTATACATCGAAATTGCCATTGTAAAAATTTAGGATGGACAAACATGTCTATCATTATGTATTTTCAATAGTATATTTGGTTTGTTTATATAATTTTATCTATTTTCCATGCAGAGTGTTGATGAGGGAAGCCAACCAAAAATTGATCAGACGACTGCAACATCGGGGAAACAAGTAAACATGAATGTAATTTTACATTTTAAATACTGTAAAATTGTACACATGTATAACGTGTAGCATAATGTTTATTTTGTTATGTATTTTTTAGTTTTTATGTCTGCATTCATTATGATAATGTTGTCTACTTTTTTTGCAGGTTGATGATTAGGGAAAGTCCCCAGCTATTGATCAGACGACTGGAGCCTCGAGGAAACATGTAAACCTAAATGTAATTCTACATTCTAAATAGTTCAAAATTGTACACATATAAAACATGTAGCATAATTTTTATTTTGTTATGTATTTTGAAGTTTTTACATATTGCGTTCATTATGATAATGTTATATACTTTTTTTGTAGGTGGATGATCCGGGAAAGTACCCAGCTGTTGATTAGACCACACCCTTGTCTAGACATTAGGTAAACCTAGATGTAGTTCTAGGAATCTATCATGATAGACAATTTTTGTTAATATAATGTTTTGTGCAGACTATTGCTTCAAAAACTAAGCAATGTTTTATATATTTATGTTGCAAACAGTGAATTTAGTTTATGAAACACCAATTCAGCAGTATTTAGAGTTTGATGTTTGCTAGCTGTTGAATGATAAATAAATTGGTATGTTTGCAGACCTGTTGAAGGTGCTAAATAAGACCATGGAAAAACAAAATGAGGAACTGATTCATCTGGCATTGACAGTTCCACAGACAGACGAGATCAAAACAAAGATTCAATCATTGATCCAGAGATGTCGAAAATTGAAAGTAAGTTTCGGAATAATGATGTAAATTCATTTTGAACTTTATAATTTTTTATTTTATATGATATTGAACTTATAATACAATGGTTTGTATTTATAGGAAATTATGTAGTTTAACTCTGGTGGTGAAGGCGTTGTTGGTCCCAGTGACCAAACCACTCCATGTACACCACATATTGCACCCCTTTTTTCCACTGAACAGTCAGCAACACTCTCTGCGACACCCCCTCATCCAGTAGAGGGTGCAGCCGATGTTGACCAACCCACAACAAATGCTGCAGAAGAAGGGGTGGATACAGGATTTGATACTAATGCTGATGTTCAAGCAACATTTCCTGGATATTCTCATGTTAGTAGCACTGGTTCAATAGTGACAACATTTTTGGTGAACAATGAACTCGTTCCAATAAATATAGAGAATATTCCAGGTAATTATATATTGTTCAATTTAGTTTTTATAATTTGTTTCTAATATACCGATAATTTTTTTAATGTTGACTAATGATGGCATGATTGTTTTGGAGGAAATGATGTATTTTATAAAAATCTAAATGATTTGGACTTGGAGATCTTCAGGCCCACCATCCGCATAAGTTGGGACAAACAACCAAAATATTTAAAGGATGAGCTGACTAATCGGCTGGTCGGTCTGCTAAAAAAAGATACATTCGATACATTGAAGGTCCTACAGAAGGTTGGAAAACATCTAAAGATTTTCCGAGACCAATATAGGGTTCACCTAGAAACGAACCCTAGGTATGAGCACCCTCCGATGATTCCATCAAGGGAGTGGAAAGCCTTAGTGGAAGATGAAAAAGAGAAGGGCCTGAGAAAAATAGGAAAGATACCACCAGGAACAGGGAGGTATGCAATACATTCCACAATGTAATGGTAAGCCTTATTATTTTTAATTTTTATTTCGAATTTGGAACATCGACTAACATAATTCAACACTTGATTAGGTTGTCAGACACATCAAAGGCCACCAAGGAAAGACTGGAAAAAATTGGTCAACACAAGCTTTGGCTTGGTGGTTATTCGAATTTGGTAGCTCAAGTTGTAAGTATTGAAAACTCGATACTGCATCCAAATAATATATAGAAAATTATTTTCATTTTATTCTAGAAAAAATGTAAAATTAATGACGTCATGTAAATATGTAGGTCTACCGATACAAAGAATCTACCATTGAGGAAGACATGAAGCTTGGATTTAGACACGGCTTTGAAGTCGTTGTTGAACGTCGAACAAGCTTGTCTGGTCATACTGCATGATCTTTTGCTGATCCATATGGTGAACAGGTATATAAAAAATATATAGTTTAATGAAAATTTATTAATTCTCATGCAATTTATTCGTTATAAAAAATGAACATAAATTATTTATTCTGTTTTGAGCAGGAAAGTAATGATCCCGTTAATGTTAAGGATGTACACCAACCAGTCGAAGATCATGCTTTGATTCCAGGTAATGAATTTATTAATATGCTATTGTTTTGTATAGATAATTGCAAATGATGAACATTAATTCTAATTCTCCACAATTCAACTGCAGAGCATGTAGATGCAAGTAACACTGAATAGGTTGAGCATGTACAGGATAATGATGAACATGCTGATGTGCCCATGCTAGGTAAAAAAAAACCTTTGTAATGTTTTTTTAAATGAATTACTTGTATTTATAAAAAAAAAATGAAACATTTTGACAATATTGTAGCAATTATGAGCCCCTCACTGCAAGTTCAACCTTGTGAGCAGTCTACTAGGGAGATCGATGAGCAGATTCCGAAAGATGCGCTTCTCACTAAATATCTAAAGAGAATAAAAGTAAAAAGGATGTGACTGAAGAAATTTTGAGTAATTCTTATTTATAATTAAAAAACTCTTACATGGTTTTTTCCTCTATTTCATGAATGAATGGTTAAGTGAATGCTTTAATGAATGGTTTACGGAATGTTTTTATCGACTATTGACTAAATGAATTGTTTAATGAATGATTTAATGAATGGTTTAATGAATGTTTTTTTCAGCTATTGAATGATTGAATGGTTTATTGAATGATTTAATGAATTTTTTAATGAAATCGTTTTTCCAGATATTTAGTGAATTAATTTGCAGTAAATTGTTATTTGCAAGTAGATGCATTGGGTTTGGGGAATTGAGAGTGATGTGAGGGGGGGAGGGGCCATAAGAGCTTCCACCTTCACGTGGTTGGTCCTGTTTAGTAGAGAATATTAAATTATTCTCGAAAGAGAGAGGAGCTCAATGAATGGTAAGGAAGTATACATTAAAAAAAGTTGTTTGTATAATTGTAGTGTTTAAATTTTACTATTGCTATTTGACTCATCCATTGGAACTTGTTACATATAGCGTTGGGAAACATTTTCATAGTTCAGAGGTGAAAAATGGAGTTTTGATGTGATCGATGGCCTTATAAACATAGTGTTGTGGTTCTCCATGTTTCCTTAGGCGATCTCTTATTACCAATTACTTTACTTGAATAGTTGAATAGTATTGTAATTTACATTGTAATAGTATTGTACGTATTTAGATTGGTTTTTTAATTTTCATAAACAAACAAATTTTTATTTGATGGGTCCTAACATGAAATTATTGCAACAGGAAAATATTTGTAGTATGTTGAATGATGTTTTGAAAGGTAAAGAAGAATAAGACAGTGCGAAGCTCCACAAATCAAGGTAAGTTGTAACGAAATTTTTTATGAATAGTATAGGCAACATATTCCTATTTCTCATACATATTTTGCTTCAGTTAATTTGATTTGTAAACCATACTTGCTCAATTTCACCTTGACTAGATGCCATCTTTCTTTCTCTCTTGTTGATTTTGTTGATGATTGATCCGTATTTGATGATTATTTTCCTTACCTAGTTCATGAAAAAGAAAGAGTCACTGAATATCATTACATTATTTACCTACTGATATTAAAGAATGATAGTTATTTGGAGAAAAGCATATGCTTCAACTTGATTATTGGTTGTGACACCTATCCCCTCAACTATCCATGTTTCCCTCAGGGGCAAAGAGAAAACCGCCCACACCTGCCATCTCTCAAGTTTCCAACACTTATTAACATGAACACAATTTACATTAAAAATTGCAAATTTACAAGCTACCCCAGCTATACCTAAGTGTAGAAATCATTGAGAGACAATTCCTTAGAGCATTTGAGAGTAGATAATTCATTTTATCCTTGGTTACATTATTTGGATCTATCTTTTTTTAGAAGCAGACATTGGAAAATGGAGCCTCTTGTCTTGTAAGATACGCTAATGTTGGGGTTTTCATCTCTCGATTTCTCCTCTAGATATTAAATGATCTAGCCGTTGTGATTTTTTTTGAAACTTTATCTTTCTTGATATCTGTCTTTGTCATATGAAATCATTCCCAAAATCAAATTGACTTCCACCTTGACTAGATTCCCTCTTTCTTTCTCTCTTCATGAATCAGAAACCATCTTGGTCCCCCTCTCAAGGGTTACCTTCCTCCCTCTAAAGAATTACGTTAAGGTTCAATTTTCTCTTCTACTCCCCTAATCATTTTCAGAGAAGGCACCATTAAATAACCCATTTCCCAACAAGATATGCACCAAAAGAATGTATTTCCCTAAGCCAATGGTTGAGACCACTACATTCGATCACATTCAAGGTTGACCCTATATGGAAGTCCTCACTAATACATTTGGTCGTATTTTTCCATGAAATATTTCCACGTTTTGAACATTTGTGGATTAATACTTCATTTTTTTTATCATGGTGGAAAAACCATGGCAATATCGACGTTTTTAATTTTAGAGGACCTTTCATCTCTATATCGACTATATATGGCTATCTTTGCACACCCTCTAAACCAATGCAAGCTTTCAATGCGTGGGTCAACTTATGCATTTTCAGCACATTTGCTATATTTGCGACAAGGTTCTTGGTATTTGATTGAGCATGGATTGAGCCCATATTTCTTTATCAACCATATCCAAAACTAGAGAGATCAGTCATACTCTAATTCTTCAATGGGTGACTCAACCAGAAAAAGAAGATCGACCAACCTTTAGAGGACAATATGGAACCTGTGGGAAACGACATGCCTTCACTTTCCCTTGAAGAAGATGTTGCTGTCACAAATTTGGCTAGAATGCATGGAAATGAAAATGCAGATCAACGAGAGGAATTTGTGAACAATTATATTGATCGTTCACCAACGAGTGATGAAGACCCAATTCATGCCAAATATTCTTTTGATGGTAGATTTTTTATTTTTTTTTTCTGTATTTGATAAAATGGTACATTTCAAATAACAATATACCTTGTGGGAGGATTCCTTCAAATCTAGCGACGAATTGTGTAAACTAAGGATGTCCAAATTCTTGGTTTGGTACATCGTGTTATAGGTTTAGAGAAAATAATTATGGAAACTGAAAAAATAATTGACCAAAAGGATCAACTTATTAATATTCAATGTTCTAAATTTACCGTAGTTCTAGCAGAATCGATTTCTGACCTTGACAGACTGAAAGACATGTATCGGGCTCAAAAGAAAAAAGATGAGGAAACTATAGGGAGACTTGAAAATGAGCTAAAAAACATGCCTGAAGTTTTGAACATGCCAGAAATAAACATTTATTGCAGGTTTGAAGGTTGAGTTTCAGAGGGAATTGAGAGAAATTATCATTAAACAACAAAATGAGACTGTTGAATATGAAGCAAGATTGGAAAAATTGAATAAAACAATTAAAAAAAAAATGAGTTGCTACAAAAAAAGAGAATTGAAAGGATTTCAGCAACTCTCGAGGCTAAAAGTGCCGGAAGAGGAAAAAAATCAACAGTCAAGGGTAAACAAGTCTGCACACCAGAAGAATCAACAGTCAAGGGTAAACAGGTCTACACACCAGAAGAATCAATAGTCAAGGGTAAATAGGTCTGCACACCAAAAAAATCAACGGTCAAGGGTAAGCAAGTATACACACCAAAAAACTCAACAGTCAAGGGTAAGCAAGTCTACACACCAGAATAATCAACAGTCAAGGGTAAACAGGTCTGCACACTAGAAGAATCAACAATCAAGGGTAAAAAGGTCAGTACAACAAAATAATCCAAAGTGGAGGGTAAAAAGGCCATCACACCAAAACTTTTTGGCAGTACAAAACTAGGTGATGTAACTATGGAGAGCTTACTCCAATCTCAGAAGTCCTTGCAACAATGAGAGAAGACCCTGAATGAAGTTGCTTCAACAATTAATGTTGTAGAGTTTACATTTGGCTCATCAGATCCAACATTGAAGAAGAAGATAGAGGAGAAGGAGGCCAGAATTAGAGACCTTCACCAAAAACTATTGGAGAAGGGAAAAGCACTACATTTGGGATGTGATAGTGAGATACAAGATTTGAAATCCCAAATTAAATCTTTACAGAATAAACCTGTGGCAGAAGCAATTTTGTATACTCCATCTGATAGCGATTTGAGGGCACAAGAGCTCGAGAAGGAGGTACAATAGGTCAAGAGAAAAGTAAGTGCAGTTCAATCTGACCTGAAGTGGACAAAGGATGATCTTAAAAGAAAGGAAGATGAGCACTCAAATCAGAAAAATAATAATGTAGATATGTTGAAGAAATGCCTAGAATAAAAATATAGATTGCATACAAAAGTGATAAATCTTGCAAACAAAGTGAAAGAGAAAAAAAAAATTAAAACATATGGCCGATGAAGCTTCTATAGAACTGGAGGGTTCTGGAAAAGGAAAGAGAAGCTATAGAGATTTTTCTTATTCTAAAAGGGAGGAATTGCAAAAAACTCCCAACTTCCAAGCAACCTAGATTTCTAAAATAATATGGTGTACAATTGATGTCTATGTACATACTAATATTGTTGTAATATAAATTGTTAGTATTTCTTGGCAATGACTATATTTTGATATAGTTAATGTGTTTCTAATGTGTAATACAAGTTTAATGTGTAATCCATATATTCATTTTCCCTATATCTAAGAGAGTTTAATGTGCAACCCATATTGAGAAGTGTGTATGAAACTACAAATGATGAAATATATTCTTCGTAATATATTCTACAAATGAATTGACAGATCATAATTTCATGCTATATTCAATAAATTGCACTATAACATAGGCATACCAACCTTTTCTACAAACTCTTGTACTCATTTCTGTAAATTGTAAGATCTACAGTAAAATCCAAGTCATCCAAAACAACAATTGATAGTATTTTCCAATTTTTCATGGCCATAACTAAAAATGCACAACAATTCCAATCGAAGTACACTGTAGGTATGAAATTTGGAAGTTTGCATACGAAAACCTAATTAGACTAGTATAGTTTTAATTTCAGACATAAATTAAACTTCTATTGTGAAATATGAATGCATCCAACATTTGAAATGAGAACATAACAACTGTAAATGTTGGTTTCTTGCTGATGAGCATCATAGTCTGGGGATCAATCTCATGGCTTTGCAAGTTTGTATCGTCTGTTTCTTTTTTATTATAATAAAAATAATCATCGTTCCTTGTAGAAATTAATAAATGAGAACATAACATATATAATACATTCCGAGGAAAAAAAACAGAGATAATGCAAAAATATAACCAGATCGATACTCAAGAAAGTTTTAAAAGGGGCCCAAGAGAATTTTTATTATACTATGCTTTCATTACAGAGCAGAGGGATGGTTTACAATTGAATCAGTAACATCAACCAACTCCTTCAATAATAACTCTCCCTACTACCTATTAAATTCTATTTATAGACCTCAAGGGTCGGATTGACCATGTTACAAGTGGATTTCATTTGAGTGAAACTGAAATGTCGATTCACCCACGAGCCAACCTGTCCTTTGCTGTACTTTCCTGGATTCAAACGAATATACCAACTACTATGGAACAAGGAAAACATGACAGTGCAACACAGGGGAAAAAACAGGGCTGAAGTGGACATGTTTCAACACCAGGGGTAGAAACGGAGTAGAAGAGGAAGTTGCATTCCAGTTAGCTGGATGGGAGATGTGAGTAGAGAAGAATTATAACAGAGATGCACAGTGCATGAGAGGTATCTAGGGAGAAAAGGAAAATATCAATGAAAGAAGAAAATTTTAAGGAAGAGAGAAATGCCATTGTAAAATATGGCTCAGCAGAAAACAACATGCAATACCCATCTAGTGTGGACAAATTAAAAGCTGGAATTGAAGAAATGAACCCTTCTATGCCACCGAGAGGGAATGCTTGGGTTGTTAAAGAGGGACAGGGTGCTGACTCAGTGCAGGAAATAATTCACAGAGTGATGGGAAAGGAATGTCAAACGAACATAAAAACAATAAGATGGAATGGAACTGCCAATGAAATACATCGAACCCGGATGAGACTGTCTCCAATTATTTCCAATTCTACCCATTTCACTCATACTATCAGTAAACTCAAATTTGCACACATCTGCGGCCATACTAGACAAAAATTAATGAACATAGAGAATGGATTGAATACTGCATAGCCTACTGATAACAGTGGCCCCTATTTATCAATATTACATAAGAAGAAACATGATTGGTAATTGACTGCAGATGCTAGGAAGGAACCCATGGGGTTAGGCCAAATCTGGATATGTGTACTGTGTTGGCCCTTGGAATAATTGAAAGGTGGGAAAAAAAGGTTAATCATGATTAAATGTTGAGTTCATGTCTGGGTGATGCAATCATTCTCAATGCCGTCAAAATCCAACTCGATTCAGGTTTATCGAATCATAGAATTTGATGGTTTGTTAAGTGACGTATTTGAAACTGGGTTGAAAGTTCAGAATATGATAGGTAGGGAAAAGAGAAAACTTCCATTTACAGGTTTATATGATTATATGACATATTTTACAATCAATACATTCAGCATGTGTATGACAGGTTGAGGTATGGGAAAATGAAATCAGGCATGTGCGTGGATTTTATTGAAGCAAGTCAATTTTGGATTGCTTTACTCAAATGCATGCCCAACATGAAAAAACTGTGGTTTAGGGAAATTAGACCTACGAAAACATGCAAAAACTGCAAAAGCTGTTGTTTAGGGAAATTAGAACAAGACTAGGAGAAGATTAAAAACTGTCAAAGTATGGAATTATTGGTAAAATCTGCCTAACTAGCCTTAGGCAAATGCCCACCACAGCTCATAGGATGATGATAAAAATATTATGAGAGTGTAGATCTCTAGATTATTGTATGGTGCATCCAACCATATAATTAGACTGACCAAAAAGTCTTTCACTACGAAGATATCAATCTTCCAAAAGTGCCTCTCATCCATATTTGCACTGCTCCAGAAAAATGCCCACCGAGGAGAGAGAAAGAAGCTCCAGAAGATAAAAATGGTCTTGATGGATTCACCTTGTTGGCCTCTAGCCATTTGGAATCTCACTTGCCAAGTTTGAAGGAAAAATGAAATGACCTTGGTGACCTAGGGTTTGAAGAGAACTTGTTAAATGTTAGACAAAGAGCTTGAGAGACCACTTGGAAATGCTTGCAAGGGGGTGCTCCATTGATGATAAAAATCATCAGATGATATGGTCTTGTTCATTGTTGAAATGGATATCTAGCCATGCTCTTGGTTTTTCTTATGGTGACCAGATAAGGAAAATATCAACCTGGAAAAATAGAAGAAAATTCTTATTTTGCAAACTAAAGACAAAAAAAATGGCTAAGTGTTGTAAAGGGGCTGAGTGATGCCCACATTAAGGTTGATTCCCACACTAAGGATGATTCCCACATGGAATGGCATGGAATAGATGACTATGTGGCATGAAGTTGAAATAATTGTTGCATTATGACATCATTCTGGAGAAATACAACAAATTAGTGAAAATCAGGAAATTGGCCAAGTGTGGGAATATTGGTCCAAGTAGCCTTAAGAGGATGCACGCCACAAATGGTTTGTTGAAGAAAATTCCTGCACCACATGGGGATATTGTAGGCTGTTGTTTTTTCTACTCAACCATGGTCTCATATTTTCCAAAGAGACCTTGAAGAACAATTTATGGACTTGCCAAAACTATGGTTTCAGGAAATTAGACCAAGCCTAGGAGAAGATAAAAAATTGTCCAAGTATGGAATTATTGGTAAAATATGCATAATTGGACTTAGGGAAATGCCCGCCACATCTCATAGGATGATGATAAAAATATTATGAGAGTGTATATCTCTAGAGACTTGTATGGTACATCCAACCATATAATTACCTTGACCAAAAATCCTTTCATGAAGAAGATATCAATCTGCCAAAAGTGCCTCTTAGCCATATTTGCACTGCTCTAGAAAAATGCCTGTCAAGGAGAGAGAAAGAAGCTACAGAAGATGAAACAAGTTTTTTCTGGATTCACCTTGTTGAACTATACCCATTGGGAATCTCACTTGCCAAGTTTGAAGAAAAAATTAAATCACCTTGGTGACCTAGGGTTTGAAGAGAACTGGTTAAGTGTTAGACAAAGTGTTTGAGAGACCACTTGGAAATGCTCGCAAGGGGGTGTTCCATTGATGATAAAAATCATCAGATGATATGGTATTGTTCATTGTTGAAATGGATATCTAGCCATGCTCTTGGTTTTTCTTATGGTGACCAGATAAGGAAAATATCAACCTGGAAAAATAGAAGAAAAATATTATTTTGCACACTAAATGTTGGAGACATTTACCACCATACACACTCTTTTTGGTCAAATTGGCCTAGTTAAACCACTATCCTAAGTATAATTGACATTAATTGACATTATTGGAGCATTAATTGCCATCATCCAGCCACACCCACGCCTAGCTACAGTCAAGGAGGCTAACTTAGCCTTCTCCTACAGTCAAGGAGGCTAATTGGAGCACTCCGGGGGTGATCTGAGTGATATTAATGCACCTAATTGATAACTGGTATTTACAATCAGTTCAAATAGTCAGTTAAGGTGCCTCCTCTCATTAAATATATTATTTAATGATTATTTAATGATTATTTATTATTATTTAATGATCTAGAGTCAACAGGGCACCTCCACCAACTTCTGATGGTCAGTTCATCTTCAGTTAACCTCATTGGGGTTCATTGAAGTCATGGAGCACTAGCACTTGATGGTTGGCTTGCTATGACATGTGTTTTATCTCCTTCAGTTGAGATTCAATCATTTATTGCACTCCGACTTTAGTTAGGGTTTGGTGAGTCAATTAGGGTTTTGGTCAAGTGGTTAACTGAGTGTGAACCAATGGTTGAGAGTCTGTTAAGCTAGACTCACTCATTGATTTCGAATTTCCTCCTTAGGTATTCAAATTATTCACTCATTTAAGAAATTGCTTGACATTGTTATTGTAACTATTCATTGTTTATTGAATATACAGAGAGGAAACTATTCTGGTTCCGATTAACACCATTTCATGAGTATTTGTTGATTATTCTTTCATGAGATTGATTCTTAGTTCCTAGATCATGTGCAAGAATTAATATGGTATCAGAGCATACGGCGGGAAGAAGATATATCTCTCAAAAACAAGATTTTTGATAGATTTCTCAATGAAATTTGAGCAATAACTCAAAAATCCAGCATGACACCAAAATCCAAGGCTTACCACTTAATACCCCAAGTAAAGAACTTGTTGATCAAGCTTGCTTGATTGACTATGCTGGGTGTGATGAAAGACTAAAATGTGTAGGTTGTCCGACCTTACGGTGCCCTTTTTTGTTTTGATTTGCAGGTTTTAACAGGTACAACTTCGAATGGACTCATCAATCCCTCTTCTCACCCCATTCACAAGCTATTCAGAATGGAAGTTGAAGATGATTGCATCTCTAAAGAGACGAGGTCTCTATGAGGTTTCTATTGGACTTGGAAAAGAGTCTTATGAGAATGAGAATGACTGGCTAAATGACGGTGATAGAGCTATTGGAGCAATATGTCTAGCCCTTTCTCCTAGCTTGTACTACCTTATTATTGGTTCTGCTGAATACTCAATGGAAGTTTGGACAATATTGGACAAAACCTTTGGCAAGAAAAATGAGGATTATAATAGTACTTTGGAGATCACAGCCAGCACCACAAGAGTTCTTTACTCAAAAGTCTCAGCCTCTACTCTCTCTGATGAAGTTGTTCAAGATGAAGATGAAGCAGAATCTTCTACACATTCAATTCGAATTGAAGAAAGTTTCCATGCAGTGACTCTTTCTCTTGATGCTCCAGAAGTTCATGAGATATATGATATCTCATCTCCTCATATTGCTGAAATAGAAGAAGACATTTGAATATTTGATATTGAAGAAAATACTGCTGCACTTCCATGCAAGCATTCATCGGTGATTTTCCTTTGAATTCTGTGCAAAAGTTACCAGTAATTGCTTCCGAAAGTGAAGAGAAATTTGATTTTTCTCCCTCTAATGTTTCTGATGGTGTGCAAATATGTAAAAAATTCGATATTTTGGAAGAAATATCAGATTATAAGAGTGACACATTCGCTCCCCATGATCTAGATCTTCCAGCAAAATCCTGCAGGATTGCATGCACCAAAATTCAGAATTTTGAAGAAAAAGACAACAGTGCATCCACCATCTCGGTTGACCATAATTTTGGATCTGATATGAACCTTATTGGATATGATATGATCTTATTTGGATATTATATGATATTTCTTGGTTCAAAATTTCAGGTTCATAAACCTTCAGTACTGCTTGTAGCTGTTCTCATCAATGGTGTGAAGAAATAAGTACCGCGAGTCTCCTTCGAAACTGCTATTGGGGATTTGATTTCATTTCATAGTTTTGAATCTGTTGTGAACTTATTTAGATCTGATTTACATTCTGATATGATATTATTTTGTTCATATTTTAAAATCCAATAGCTTTCATTCATGCTTGTAGCTGCTCTCACCAATTCCAGTGTGAAAAATCAAGTACCGCAGTTCTTCTTCAATTTTGCTGCTGGGGATTTGGTGTTGGCTTCCTCTTATGAGGTTGCTGATATTTTTTTTTTTGAATCATTAGATATTTCTGAACCTATATCAGATTATGGAGCTCAACCATTCGCTCTCCAGAGTCCCAAGGATTCTCTACCTTTGGTCACAAGCTCATCTCCTCACAGAACTAGTAAAGAGGAAGACATTCTGCATCCGCTTGGACACTTGCTCCTAAAAATTGGGGCTGATTTTACCACTCATGGTTTTCTGTTCAAGTCTGTAACATATCAGTTTCTTGAGTGTTCCACACATGGTTCAAATCCTCAAGAACCTTTGCTCTCTCTTTAGATGATTTCAGCTACTCTACATGGGTCCAGTTTTCACCCTGCAGTTGTTTATATTTCTGATTCAGTTGAGTGCATTGTTCTTCTTCCAAAGTGGAAGATTCCTCCAGACATATTCATTTAGTTTGGATTCATAGGTTCACATGCACAGTCTCAAGATGCTACTGCATAGAAGAACCAATTCTTGATTTATTGCTTAGTTTGAGGGGGGGTATTTTTCCCATGAGGTTTTCCCCGTTTCCTTGGTTATATTAAGCAGTTACTTTATTGTACATGGTGACATATGGCCTTTGTTTCCAGGGCCCTATCATTTTTATGGACCTATGTTTTCTAACTCTTCCTGAGTATAGCTTAAGGGGGGTTGTTGGAGACATTTACCACCATACACACTCTTTTTGGTCAAATTGGCCTAGTTAAACCACTATCCTAAGTATAATTGACATTAATTGACATCAGTGGAGCATTAATTGCCATCATCCAGCCACACCCACGCCTACCTACAGTCAAGGAGGCTAACTTAGCCTTCTCCTACAGTCAAGGAGGCTAACTGGAGCACTCCGGGGGTGATCTGAGTGATATTAATGCACCTAATTGCTAACTGGTGTTTACAATCAGTTCAAACAGTCAATTAAGGTGCATCCTCTCATTAAATATATTATTTAATGATTATTTATTATTATTTAATTATCTAGAGTCAACAGGGCGCCTCCACCAACTTTTGATGGTCATTTCAGCTTCAGTTAACCTCATCGGGGTTCATTGAAGTCATGGAGCACTAGCACTTGATGGTTGCCTTGCTATGACATGTGTTTGATCTCCTTCAGTTGAGATTCAGTCATTTATTGCACTCCGACTTCAGTTAGGGTTTGGTGAGTCAATTAGGGTTTTGGTCAAGTGGTTAACTGAGTGTGAACCAATGGTTGAGAGTCAGTTAAGCTAGAATCACTCATTGATTTCTAATTGCCTCCTTAGGTATTCGAATTCTTCACTCATTCAAGCAATTGCTTGACATTGTTATCGTAACTATTCATTGTTTATTGAATATACAGAGAGGAAACCATTCTGGTTCCGATTAACACCATTTCATGAGTATTTGTTGATTATTCTTTCATGAGATTTATTATTAGTTCCTAGATCATGTACAAGAATTAATACTAAAGACAGAAAAAATGGCCAAGTGTTGTAAATGGGCTAAGTGAAGCCCGCATTAAGGTTGATTCCCGCACTAAGGATGATGCACGCATGGCATGGCATGGCATATATGACGATGTGGCATGAATTTGAAATCATTGTTGCATTATGACATCGTTATGGAGAAATACGACAAATTAGTGAAAATCAAGAAATTGGCTAAGTGCGGGAATATTGGTCCAAGTAGCCTTAAGAGGATGCCCACCACAAATGGTTTGTTGAAGAAAATTCCTGCACCACATGGGGATATTGTAGGATGTTGTTTTTTCTACTCAACCATGGTCTCAGTTTTTCCAAAGAGACCCTGAAGAAGATTTTATGGACCTACCAAAGCTATGGTTTAGGGAAATTAGACCAAGCCTAGGAGAAGATAAAAAATTGTCCAAGTATGGAATTATTAGTAAAATATGCCTAACTGACCTTATGGAAATGCCTGGCACAGCTCATAGGATGATGATAACAATATTACGAGTGTATATTTCTAGAGACATGTATGGTTCATCTAACCATATAATTATCCTGACCAAAAAGTATTTTAGGAAGAAGATATCAATCTACCAAAAGTGCCTCTCAGCCATATTTGCACTGCTCTAGAAAATGCCCGCCAAGGAAAGAGAAAGAAGCTACAGAAGATGAAAGTGTTTTTTCTCGATTCACCTTGTTGAACTATACCCATTGGGAATCTCACTTGCCAAGTTTGAAGGAAACATTAAATCACCTTGGTGACCTAGGGTTTGAAGAGAACTGGTTAAGTGTTAGACAAAGTGTTTGAAAGACCACTTGGAAATGCTCGCAAGGGGGTGTTCCATTGATGATAAAAATCATCAGATGATATGGTCGTGTTCATTGTTGAAATGGATATCTAGCCATGCTCTTGGTTTTTCTTATGGTGACCAAATAAGGAAAATATCAACCTAGAAAAATAGAAGAAAATTCTTATTTTGCACACTAAAGACAAAAAAAATGGCTAAGTGATGCCCACATTAAGGTTGATGCCCACACTAAGGATGATTCCCGCATGGAATGGCATGGAATAGATGACTATGTGGCATGAAGTTGAAATAATTGTTGCATTATGACATCGTTCTGGAGAAATACGGCAAATTAGTGAAAATCAGGAAATTGGCCAAGTGTGGGAATATTGGTCCAAGTAGCCTTAAGAGGATGCACGCCACAAATTATTTGTTGAAGAAAATTCTTGCACCACATGGGGATATTGTAGGCTATTGTTTGGTCCACTCAATCATGGTCTCAGTTTTTCCAAAGAGACACTGAAGAAGAATTTATGGAACTGCCAAAACTGTGGTTTAGGGAAATTAGACCAAGCCTAGGAGAAGATAAAAAATTATCCAAGTATGAATTATTGGTAAAATCTGCCTAACATACCTTAGGGAAATTCCCACCACAACTCATTGGTTGATGATAAAAATATTATGAGAGTGTATATATCTAGAAACTTGTATGGTGCATCCAACCATATAATTATCATGACCAAAAAGTCTTTCAGGAAGAAGATATCAATCTGCCAAAAGTGCCTCTCAGCCATATTTTCACTGCTCCAGAAAAATGCCCTCCTAGGAGAGAGAAATAAGCTACAAAAGATGAAAGTGCTTTTTCTAGACTCACCTTGTTGATCTATACCCATTGGGAATATCAATTGCCAAATTTGAAGGAAAAATGAAATTACCTTGGTGACCTAGGGTTTGAAGAAAATTGCTCAAGTGTTAGACAAAAAGTTTGAGAGACCACTTCGAAATGACCAAAAGGGGGTGTTCCTTTGATGATAAAATTCATGAGATGATATGGTCCTATTCATTGTTGAAATGGATATCTATCCATTCTCTTAGTTTTTCTTATGGTGACCAAATAAGGAAAATATCAACCTGGAAAATATAAGACAAATTTTATTTTGCATACTAAAGATAAAGAAAAAATGGCTAAGTGTTTTAAAGGGGATAAGTGATGCCCGCATTAAGGTTGATGCCCGCACTAAAGATGATGCCCACATGGCATGGCATCGCATATATTATGATGTTAAATGAAGTTGAAATCATTGTTGCATTATGACATCGCTCTAGATAAATACGACAAATTAGTTAAAATCAAGAAATTGGCTAAGTTTGGGAATATTGGTCCAAGTAACCTGGAAAATGTGGTTTAGGGAAATTAGACCAAGCCTAGGAGAAAATAAAAAATTGTCCAAGTATGGAATTATTGGTAAAATATGTATAACTGGACTTAGGGAAATGCCCTCCATGGCTCATAGGATGATGATAAAAATATTCTGAGAGTGTGGATCTCTAGAGTGTTGTATGGTGAATCCAACCATATCTAGAATGCTATAATAAGAGGTTTTTTGGACAGTTTGAAGATAGTATAAAAGCATCATCACAATAACCCACATGCTAGGAAATGTATATTATCATTTCAAACTTAAAAATTTCATATATAATGAAAAAATTATTCGAAAAGAAAAACCAATTATAACATAACAATAATATACCAGACATAATTGAATGGAACAAATACATAATTCATATGCATTAAATAGTAGAATTCACAATATAGATTACACCTAATAGTATAAAATTTTATTAATAAATGTAAATATATCTAGCTTGAACCCCATGGTGTTATTTTCAACTTATGACAATTGTACAGACTATGGCGTACATTTTCCTACGCCTAGTTTTGAATATTTACACACTGTTTTTTACGTAACAACTGAAAATTTCAGTCATTAATTTTGAATTTGTCCAAGATACTTGAAATTTTAGTCATTCATGTTCAATTTGACTATTATGCATTCCTAGCTTGCATTTTACACCAAGTGTCCATAACATTAAAAAAGGTTAAAATTGCACCTTTCATAGGTCAACTGTGAGCATACGAGGTTAGGTTATATAAAATTAACACAAGGATAGTCTTCTAAATATATCTAGCCATCCAATTTCCAAAACCATTTACTATAAACATTTAATAGGAGGGTTTGGCATGCATTTTTATTAATGTAGGTGGATATTTCATAAATACAAGACAACCATGTAATGTTTTTGCACAACAGGCACTTTCTGAACCATAATTGAAAAAATAGATGTATAATAATATGGAAAATAGTAAAACATACCATTTCCAACTAAAATCACTCAAAAATACACAATACTTAGGGCTGGGCAGGCATTTTTGTGATCTGGGTAAAACTGGGTTGAAAACACAAAAGTTGTCATTTTGTCAATTTAACTCTGGACAAATGAAACATAATTTTAAAAAAAGGAAAGAGGATTTTGTAAAAAATATATCTATATTCAAACCCATGGTGTTAGTTTCAACTTATGACAACTGTACGGACTGTGGCGTGCATTTTCCTAAGCCCATTTTTGAATATTTACACACTGTTTTTTACGAAACTTAGAATTTCAGTCATTTTTTTTTAATTTGGCCAAGATACTTGGAATTTTATTTATTCATGTTCAATTTAACTGCTATGCATTCCTATCTTGCATTTTTATGCTTATGGCTTGCATTTTACACCAAGTGTCCATAACAATAAAAAAAAGGTTAAAATTGCACCTTTCATAGGTCGACTGTGAACATACGAAGTTAGGTTATATAAAATTAACATAAGGATAGTATTCTCAATATATCTAGCCATCCAATTTCCAAAAACATTTACTATAAACATTTAATAGGAGGGTTTGGTTTGAGAGTACATCAAAACATGTAGAGAAGAATATTACTCACTCTATTACTCTATTTTTCCAGAATAGTTAGAATGCCAAATTTTTACTCTATTATTTACTCTTACTTTCTTATTTTCAATAATTATACTTAACATGCTAGAAAGTTAACTATATTGAAATTGAAAATGTAAGTTGTGTATAGTTGACATGAAACACATTTGTAATTTTTATTATAATTTGGAAAAGTCAGAACAAAATTGTAATTTTTATTATAGTTTGCAAGAGTTAGAACACATTTGTAACTTTCATTATCATTTGGAAACGTCTGATCACATTTGTAATTTTATTTTACTTTTGGAAAATTCAGCGTCCTAGTATCCTGTGCGTGCATCCCCTTCTTCCTTACTGAGCGTGCCATCATCCTGCAAAATGGAAACAACGGCCTCATCTTCCATGCCATCAACTGAAATGGGGGGTTCTGAAGTTGCTGAGAGGTTCACTGTCAGAAAAATTGGAGAGAGCGCTGAGGCATGGAGTGACAGAACCAACTGGCCAGAAGGTATGCTAAATGTCCTGGTCAGAGCAGGAGTGCATTGTTTTCTTTTCAGTTAGTTCAATTTCAACAATGAAGAGATATATAATTTCATTTCTAGTTATGATGATGAGTCCAAGGAAATGATTATTTTTAGGAGGAGGGTTTGTTTGGACCCTGATTTGTTGTCAAGTGCAGCGAAAATTCCATGTAGGGGGGAGTAATGTTGACCACCAAGAAAATCCTCAAAGTAGAAAAGGGTGAAATGGCAAACAAAATATGTGGAAAAATGGTTAAGGTTGCCCGGAATGGTTTAAAGATGCAAGATGTTCCACCAGGACTATACAAAACCTTAATTAAAATTATACTTAGGACAATTATGAATCACCATGTTGCCACCTTTCACACACCTGGGTCACGTGGCATAAATCTTCAAGCCACTCGGTGTGTCCTTGGGGGCAAGTCTTGAATCAAGGCTGTCACCTTGTTCTTGACTCCTCCATTTAGGCTCAACTCCTAACGAAGCCAAGGGGGGTAGACCCTATTAAGTTACTAAGGATAATTACTTAGTGTTGTGATGTTAAATTGAATGAGTTGCTTAGGAGTTTGCAATTTAACTATACATAATCAAAGATGGAAAGATATAAAAGATGAACACATGAAAGCACAATGCTGAGACACAATATTTATATAAAGCAAGAAAATAACCAGTGCCTTAGAATGGAGTCAAAAATAGAAACAACATACTTGCATGTGGTTGGAGTGAATGTTTTGCGATTGCCTCTTGGTACGTTTTAAGTTAAGTTTGAAGTGTGAGTTGATTAAAATTAGGCTAAGGGGGGACTCCAGATATACCCGAGAGTACTTGGAGTATGTCCAAAACTAAACCTTCACGGATACCCGCAAGGAATATGTGGGCTGAAATGGAGTCTTTGGGGCTATTGTTCGTAATGCACCCATTAGGGTGTGATAGAGATCGGCGCCCCGAGGTCACTTTTCAGAAGTTCCCACTTCCTTTGGGTATTTTGCCACCGTAAAGGTTTGATCTAGGTGTTGGAATTTCACTTGATGGTTTGTCAGTTGGGGAGAGTGGGTCCTAATTATACTAGTCACCCAAGTGCTTTTGATACAGCTTGACTGATCGGACGAACCGCAGCCAAGTGCAGAGCATACACACTGGAGTCTTGTCAATTTTAGTAAGTTTTAAATTGGGTGTTCTTGTTTAAAAGAAAACCCTCTAGGAACCTCTTTTGATCCAAGTGGATCTCAATCGGGGAATCGAGGAGGGGTTAATTTTATAATTTTTGATAAATAAATGATGAAAAATGAAACAGATCCACAATTCTAGTTTTCTAATTAGTCCTACCATGAATCTCTTTCCCCTTTCAGGTCAATCAGAAAATCGTGGGGTAAGTATTATGATTACTTTGAAAAAACAAAAAGTGGAATATGAAATTAATAATAAAATCAAGTATACTACCCTGAAAATTATATCAATGCTAGTTTAAAAAATAAATAAGCAGAAAGCGACGAAAATGACACCGACGCAAATCCCCCCAGGGGGGATGGGGAATGGGCTCGAAAGAGCCCATTCCAAAAATAATTTTATTTATTATTGGTTACACTATAAGTGAACTGAAATATCATAAAATTCTTGGTCCTTATATAGGGTGAAACCAAGATCTTACAACTTTGCAAAAATTTTAAGATTTTAGTGAAAAGGGAGACCCCTGGGGGGATTTGAACGCTCCTGAGGTCACTTTGGACAGCAGCTTCCTTTATTTTCTGTCAGAAATTATAAAATAAAGCGATCATTTTATAATAACATAAGACCAAAATCACTTTAAGAGTACCTTTGGATCAGCCTACCTTATCTATAAAAAAATGAAGTTAAAACTAGCTAAACAGACGAAAAAGGAACCAAGGAAAGCAAGCTTTCCTTGGGATCTTGGCTTGATTTTTGTGCAGCAAATGAAATATGCACTGATATTGCATAATATTAAATTTTATAACAGCGAAAGGAAATCTAATGCATGTGATCTACAAGTTTTCTTTAAATTTTCATGCAAAAGGACGATTTCCCTAAAGCTAGATCTAGAATGCTTATGAAACTTTTTTAAGTGCAAGATCTAGACTATAGGCTTTGATAAGATATATCTATGTTGGAATTAATTTTAATATGATATATCTAAGCAAAATCAAAGCTACGAACAGAGTAACAGGGTAAAAATGTTGATTTTTTGTAGAAATGAGAAGAAGAGGAGAGAAGGTCGGATCGTTGCTTGAATGGAGCAAGCTGAAAGGAGGCCCTTTTGTGGAGTGCTGAGGGACAGATTCTTGAGTTTATTGGATAGGAATGGCATCAATCTAGATCCACACCTTCATCCAATCGGGAACCTGCAACTAAATAACACAAGCCTGCACACACCTCGTGAGATCTGGATATAGATGTATAAAGCAACAAAAAAGAAAGATCATGCCAAAATAACCTTATTTAAGCATATAACTGAAATTTTTGAGCATACATCATAAGGATAAACAAGATCAAGCAATATAGCTTTCCTAGTTTACACCCTTACTAGATTCAGCTGAATCCTTGAAGCCAGAACACAGAAGCAGCACAGAATTTAGCAAGAAATTGCAGCTACCACATTAGCAGCATAACACTGAGAATCCACACATACACATGCACTACATAGTATAGCCTCCAAAGCTTCTTTATTCACAAATGATGATCAAATACAGAGTTACAATGGAAATCCCTTCAGTCCAGCTCTAACTAGCTTGGAAGAGGGAGCCTCAAGTAGGATATATACAAATTACAGGCCATCCAGCCCAGGGGGGGCATAATTCCTCATGGAATCAAGTGAAATCAACTGATGGAGAGTTCATCAATGCAGAACTGAAGCTGAACTGAGCCTACTTGTCAACCAGGGGCTTGATTGAGCTGACACATCAACCCATACACCGACACATCAGTCCACAGAGCATCCAGGAGAGTTCACACGTGTGGAGGAGAGAGAGAGGGCACAATTCCCCATGAAGATAGCTGTAGATCAACTCTGGATCTGATTTGATCCCCTCCTTCAGTCAAGGATTTGTCAGATCCAATCAATATGCTTCAGATCTAATTGATTTCAATCAAATCGGCTGAGGATCCACTGATTTATGATTTTGGATTTGTTCCATTATTCATCAATTTATTGATTAAAATAATCAATAATTGATTTTTGGGGCTTTCTGACCTGAGTGATGGAAAGTCATTCAAATCTAGGAAACAGCGGGTCCATGGGTTTACATGGTGCTCTTAGCTTGAAAATGAGCACCTACATGACTAAAACCGATTATTTGGCCCACTTTTATTACAAAATAAATTTTTCCAATTAAACTATTAAAAAATAGCCTAAGTTTTGGAAAAATTAAATTTTAAATAAAAACACTGAAAAATTTAAAAAATTGAAAAATTGAAAAAACCTAGGGGGACTTAGACATGTTCATATGACTCAACAATGATGTCTAGCATGCTTAGACATTGACACATAGACTCTAATAACCTCAATAGGCATAAATGCCAAGCCAACCACCCAAACTTTGGAGGTATGGAGTGAAAAACTTAGAAATTATCAGTCATTTGTTCAACAACCAATAATAACCAAGGGAAAAAACACCCTGGGCTGATCGGATTGACAAATGAAGTCTAAGAGATCGATTCTTTTACAGACACTATCATGCTAGAACATTTATTACAACTCCCCCATTGGGTATGAACATGTGATATAGTACAACAAGCACTTCCCAGAAGTACTTCCAAAGGTATTTTTGAGTCCAAACAAGTTAACCCTGTCCGGTTCACCAGGCTCACTTGATAAAAAACCACTAAGTACAACTTAGGTGGTAACATTCTAGCTCCATCTGGGACACATTCTCCGACTGATCTTATGTTCAAAGGAGAGGATGTGAGAACTCTGGAATCTCTGGGTCCTGCAAGGCAATTAGAGTTTGTCAGTAACATGTATATATAAGAAAAAAGTAGCTAAAAAAACAAACTAATGAACATAATTAATCTATAATGTGCAAAAAGGAATATTTTACAAAAACTAATATGCAAAGGAAAATTTTCAACATGGTACAAAATAACTATAATACAACAATATCTATGATACAACAATATGATATATACAATTTAGAAATACATGCAGGGAAAGGTTTAGAAATTGGCCCTGAAACCACCGATGCCACTAAAGGCATCAAACTGTCTTGGCAAAAAACAACTTGAGGAGGAAACCATTCACTGGTAAGCTCAATCTTTCTCCTTCCAAGTCATTTAGGTAGAAGGAGTTCATTCTTGCTATTTCATCGATGATGTACGGTCCCAAGCACATGCTATCGAGCTTTCCATGTTTCCCAGGTTTTTCCCGTCATTTGTCCCAACGTAGAACTGTGTCACCTACTTGGAAGGACCCTGGCCGGGTAGACTTATCAAAGGCTCTCTTGACCTTGTCTAAATTTCTGATACTATGGTCAAGGGAGTCTCTTTTTCTCTCGTCTAGCTCGATCAACTGGTTTATTCTATTCTGGATGGCCTCTTGATCTGAGCTGAATGTCTGGAGGAGCTGATAAACTAGAAGCTTTAGATGGACTGGTAAGGTGACATCAAGGCCATAGAATAGTTCGAAAGGGATCCTCCCGGTTGAACTTTTCTTAGTGATCCTGTCGGCCCATAATGCTAATTTGATTTTGCTATCCCAAGCCTTTTTATTGCCTCCCACAATTTTTTTGATTATGGTCATTAAGTTGTTGTTACTTGATTCTGCTAGACCATTTCCTTGGGGATAGTAATTAGATGAGTGAGATAGGATAATGCCGTACTTGAAACAAAAAGATGACATCTCGGAAGAAACAAAGCATGGGCCATTATCCGTGATTATTCTAGCTGGCACACCAAATCTCATGATAATCTTATCTTCTAAGAAGTCCATGACTATAGCATCGATTTCCTTCTTGGTGGGTATCACCTCTACCCACTTGGTAAAATAATCAGTGGCATTAAGAATCCAAGAGTAACCATTACTCGAGTTATCCTTGAACTTACCGATGAAGTCAAGCCCCCATTGCTGGAAAGGGGCTTGGACTACTATTGGATTTAGAGGCAAGGCTCTCATTTGTTGCTTTCCGGTGAATAATTGACACTGGGGGCAAAATCTGACAACCTTGTGCACATCTGAAAATAGGTTTGGCCAATAGTAGCCTGCTCTAAGGATTTTGTGGGTGGTTGTTTTTGCTGCAAAATGTCCACCACAAAATCCTGAATGGAACTCAACCATGAGTTTCTTGGACTCAGGTTCATTGACACATCTAAGTATCAAACCATCGGGGTTTCTCCAACCCAAACCATCTTTGGTCAAACAATACTTAGTTTCCTTTAACCTTAATTCCCTTCTTTTATGGACAAGTAAGTGATCGGGGCATGTAAGGTTGGGGAGGAAAAATATGATGTCGGTGTACCAGGGGTGCTACTCTAATCTTTGAAGCTCATCTGATACACTTTGCTCTGAATTGATGCTCTGGCAGATTATTCCTAAAGCCTTTTCATTTCCTTGGGTCAACATCTTTGCAAGACCCTGTCCCTTAATTAATTTAGTAGGTTTTATCTCCAAATCATATTCTTGAATTTTTGAAACCCACTTACCCCTGATTCCTAGACAATCCTGCTGGGACATGATATCTTTAAGAGCTGCATGGGGTACATATCCAATGATTTTGGAGTAACCTATATAAGTTCTGAAATGTTTAAGAGACTTTAAAAGAGCATAGGCATGTTTCTCCATCGTGGTATACTTCAATTCTGAATTTTGTAAGGCTCTACTCATAAAGGCTATGGGTTTCTCTTGTCCCTCATTCTTTTGAAGTAAAACGCCATCAATGGTGTCTTTTGAGGAAAAGGAGAATATCTGGAATTATTTGGAATAATATGGACTAGTCAAGATTGGGGACATGGATATGGCATTTTTTATGGACTTGAATGCAACTTTCCCTTCATCCGTCCACTCAAACTTAGCATCTTTCTTTAATAGCTTTTGTAGAGGTTTCATTAATTCTGCTAAGTTTGGGATGAATCTTCTTATGAAATTGATTTGACCATTAAAGGACTGGAGAGCTTTTAGATTATGAGGCAAGGGGACTTTATTAATAGCTTCAACTCTCTCAGGATCAACCTTGACACCATATTTAGAAATGATGTGCCCCAACAACTTGCCTTCATCAACTCCAAAGATTGACTTGGTGGGATTCATGGAAATACCATATTTCTGACATCTTATAAAAACCTGCCTAAGATGACTTATGTGGTCAGATCTTTCTTTTGAAAAAATAGTTAAGTCATCCTGATATATTTCAATTATTTTGCCTATAAGTTCTTTGAAGGCAAAATCCATGGCTCTTTGGAAGGTGGCACCAGCATTCAATAAGCCAAAAGGCATTCTTAGAAATTTATAGGTACCCTAAGGTGTGGTGAATGTAGTCTTATGTTGATCTTCTTTATTTACCAACACTTGGTTATAACCGGAAAAGCCATCCAAGATGGACATCATTCCTTATCCTGTTACTCTTTGAAGCAAAGTTTCCATGTCGGGTAATGGGTAATTATCTTTGAGGCATGATGTATTCAGATTTCTAAAATCTATACATATTCTAATTGACCCATTCTTCTTTCTAACAACAACTAAGTTGGAGCACCAATATGAATTCCTTGTAGGTGCTATGATCCCTGCTGCTAGCATCTTCTGAAGTTCCTTCTGCACAATGGGGGCCAACTTAGGATTTATTCACCTAAGTTTTTGTCGGAAAGGTTTGACCTCCTTAGCTTCTTCTGTGAGGCGAATAGTGTGTTGAAACACATCCTCCCTATAGGCTTTAAGCTCATCATAACTAAAGGCCAACACATCTCTATACTCTTTGATTAGGTTGATCAAGTTGTTCCTTTCCTTTTCTGAAGTACCTTTTCCAATTTTTATTAACTTGGGATCCTTGTCAGTTCCTATGTTTATTTCCATATAATTCCCAATTTTTATTTCTTCTTTTTGTTTTTTATGATGATCCTGATGATCGAAAAGATTCTTGAAAGCTATAAGGCTACTCAGGATGTGATTCCTTTCATTATCCTCATACTCCTGATACTCTTTACCTTCTTGCTGATAACTGATCTTGCAACCCTCAAACTCTTGTAGATTGTGGATGAATCTCAAGAGTTGCTCATCATCTTTGAGCACTTGCCAGTGGTCTATATTATCTGGAATTGAAGGTTTGAAATTTATTTCCATCTTTCCATTCCCATTAATCATTTCATCCGATGGCTGGAGGGTGGATGCTGCTACTGCTAATTTATCTGCTAACCCATTCATTTCCCTATGGACCTTTTGAATGTTAAGTGCATCAAACCATTCCATAGTGTCCCATGTGGCATTCCTATACTTTCTTAGTCTATCATTTTTGCATTGATATTGATTCTTAATCTGGAGGACAACTAAATCTGAATCACCTTTTATGTTCAACATCTTTATCCCCATATCTTTAGCGGTTTCTAACCCTAGGAGCAATGCCTCATACTCGGCTACATTGTTTGATGCTTCAAACTCTAACCTGAATGCAAGGTTGTATACTTTATTTGAAGGAGATATGATCACGATGCCCGCACCCTTTCCGGTTTTGGAATAAGCCCCGTCAACGTACATTTGCCAAACTTCATTGATCTTTTCATTTTAATGTTTTCCTTAATGGGGGCCATGAAATTTGACAAAATAGCATAGTTTCCAAAGTCATCAATGAAATGAACAAATTCATTTCCGGGCTTCTTAGGGTTTTCTACATGTCATTTCCTCTTCTTTTCTCTATGGAGAATCACCCTAGTGTTCTCTGATGCAGGTATAGTAGCATATGTCCAATCCATTTGAATGTGCCCACCAAGAGTTGTGGCCCATTTTCTGGATAACAACATACCCCAATTATCTGGAACATCTATCACCACCACATCCATCGACATGCCGATATCAGGATACTTAGCCAACTTAACCTGTAAATTTAAGATTATCCCTACCACTTCAACTTCTCTTGCATCCATGGAATAAAAATTGTGGTAGGGTCAGGTGACCCTTAGATTTAATTGCTCCATTACTTTTCTTGTCATTACATTTGATGAAGCACCTGAATCTAACATACAGTTATGAAGGAGAAGTTTATCAACTAAGAGGGAGACATAAAAAGGTGGGTGGTATTCTCTTCTCGGATCAACACTGTTGAGGACTATGGGCATATCTATAGGTTCAATATGTTCAGCTTCAAATATAGCATTGTTATTAGGAAGAGGATCCTCTTCGATAATATTATGAGCTTTACTTTGACTATCCTCTAAGGATTTCAACAACTTTTCTTTCTGACCGGGAATTTTAAGGACATCAATTGCATAAACATGAATCTTAGCACTACTTATCCATTCTCCCATATCAATATTTGACTCAGGGACAATAGGAGGATCTGGGAGGGGAGGAGTGGTTACCCTTGGCTTGTACTGCTTAGATGGTGATGGATTCTCTCTTCTTTGATACACAGCTCCCTTGAACCTGGCCTCCTTCATTTCCTTAATTGCTTCCAGAGAAGGGATTACACCATAAAAGATAGAAAGGAGATCCTTCTCGAAATCGTAATTCGTGGCCTGCTGCCAATGCTGGTTTGATAAAGGATAGGTTTGGCCTACCATGTACACATGATCAGACTCGCCTGATGTTGTTTCCTAATTACTGACCTCCGCCATTCCATGTTCTATAACTTGGTTTGCTATATAGCAAGTGTCTTTTGGGTGGAATTAATCACAAGGTCTACACCATGGAATGACTTCATCTACCAGGTTAGTTGAGTCTAACTGGTTTGGAATCCTAGGTTCATGTTGAGGAGCCTTATTATGATACACCTGATTCTGTTTAGGCTGAAAGTTCCTAGGTCCATTATTTCTTTCCAGTGTGATTATTCTGTTCTGAATATTATTCAATTGTACAGATTGGTTTGTCATGAGTTGGTTTTGACTAGTCATCATTTTTTCAAACAGGTTAGTCACCCTTTTCCATGGGATCTTTAGAGGTTGCCTTTTCCTCTAATTCAATGGCCTTTCCCTTCTCTTTGTTGTATGAATTGTTTCCCCTAGTGTAACCTGGAATGTTGGATTTGCCCGAAGATTGCATATTCTTTTCTATTTTCTTAGCCAGATCCTGAGCAGTTTTTAGATCGGTCAGATCTTTGTCCCTTAACTGGTACCTCAAATCCCTAGCGAAAGCTTCGATGTAAGATATGAGCATGGAGGCATCCCTTGGCTTGATTTCTCTAGGGAGGTCCGCAACCACACGTCTGAACTTAGTATTAAATTCATCAATGGTTTCATTTTCCATCTTCTTTATATTATGAAGGGCAACAAGCAAATGTCTTGGTTCTTTCTTTTCCCCCCATTTCTTCTTAAAACCTTCTAGGAATTCATTAAGGGTTTTATATGAATCATCACCAAGGTTGCCATACCACTCCACAACATCATCCTCTAAAGATAAAGCAAAGAGCTTCATTTTGACATCTTCATGGTTAGCGGCAGGACTATTGCAATAACTGACCAGGTGCTTTCCAAACTTTCGGAGATGAGTCTTGGCAGTGGTAGCATTATTTCCCTCGAATATGGGGAGCTTCTTGATATCATCATTCAGAATGTCATGAGGAGCACCTGCTATCTGAGAAAAGTCAAGGGGTTTGTAAAATTCCATCATTTCTTGAGATTGGAAGGTATGACTCTCTACAAATATGTGATGGATATCTGAGAGGGATTGGTCTCCTAAATCTTCAAGGTTTCTATGAGAAGTCTGCCTATTCAATCTTTCCCTAATAAACCTTTTGGGATCAGGGAGAGGATTGAATAATTGTCGGCGGTTTCTTCGGGTAGAAATTCTTGAAGGGATGTTAGACAGTGGAGTCGCCAGATGGATCGAGTTTTAATTTTTATGTTTTTTAAAGACTAGATCAATCAAAAGATTTTTATCTTTTTAGTTGATTAGAAAAAAGCTAAGCTAAGTCGTACTCAGGAATAAAAATATTTATCCACGGTAACGATGCCAAAAAGTGTTGCCGCCTTTCACACACCTGGGTCATGTGGTAGAAATCTTTAAGCCACTCAGTGTGTCCTTGGGGGCAAGTCTTGAGTCAAGGCTGTCACCTTGTTCTTGACTCCTCCGTTTAGGCTCAACTCCTAACGAAGCCAAGGGGGGTAGACCCTATTAAGTTACTAAGGATAATTACTTAGTGTTGTGATGTTAAATTGAATGAGTTGCTTAGGATTTTGCAATTTAACTATAGATAATCAAAGATGGCAAGATATAAAAGATGAACACACGAAAGCACAATGCTGAGACACAATATTTATATAAAGAAAGAAAATAATCAGTGCCTTAGAATGGAGTCAAAAATATAAACAACATACTTGCATGTGCTTGGAGTGAATGTTTTGTGATTGCCTCTTGGTACGTTTTAAGTTAAGTTTGAAGTGTGAGTTGATTAAAATTAGGCTAAGGGGGGACTCCAGATATACCCGAGAGTACTTGGAGTATGTCCAAAACTAAACCTTCATGGCTACCCGCAAGGAATATGTGGGATGAAATGGAGTCTCTGGGGATATTTTTTGTAACGCACCCATTAGGGTGTGATAGAGATCGGCGCCCTAAGGTCACTTTTCAGAAGTTCCCGCTTCCTTTGGGTATTTTGCCACCATAAAGGTTTGATCTAGGTGTTGGATTTTCACCTGATGGTTTGTTAGTTGCGGAGAGTGGGTCCTAATTATACTATTCACCCAAGTGATTTTGATACATCTTGACTGATCGGACAAACCGCAGCCAAGTGCAGAGCATACACACTGGAGTCTTGTCAATTTTAGTAAGTTTTAAACTGGGTGTTCTTGTTTAAAAGAAAACCCTCCAGGAACCTCTTTTGTTCCAAGTGGATCTCAATCGGGGAATTGAGGAGAGGTTAATTTATAATTTCTGATAAATAAATGATGAAAAATAAAACAGATCCACAATTCTAGTTTTCTAATTATTCCTACCACGTATCTCTTTCCCCTTTCGGGTCAATCGGGAAATCATGGGGTAAGTATTATGATTACTTTGAAAAAACAAAAAGTGGAATATGAAATTATTAATAAAATCAAGTATAATACCCTAAAAATTATATCAATTCTATTTTAAAAAAGAAATAAGCAGAAAGCGACGAAAAGGACACCGACGCAAATCCCCCCAGGGGGGATGGGGAATGGGCTCGAAAGAGCCTATTCCAAAAATAATTTTATTTATTATTGGTTACAATATCAGCGAACTAAAATATCAGAAACTTCTTGGTCCTTATATAGGATGAAACCAAGATCTTACAACTTTGCAAAAATTTTAAGATTTTAGTGAAAAGGGAGACCCCTGGGGGGATTTGAACGCTCCTGAGGCCACTTCGGACAGCAGCTTCCTTTATTTTCTGTAAGAAATTATAAAATACAGCGATCATATTAGAATAAAATAAGACCAAAATCACTTTAAGAGTACCTTTGGATCAGCCTACCTTATCTATAAAAAAATGAAGTTAAAACTAGCTAAACAGACGAAAAAGGAACCAAGGAAAGCAAGCTTTCCTTGGGATCTTGGCTTGATTTTTGTGCAGCAAATGAAATATGCACTGATATTGCATAATATTAAATTTTATAACAACGAAAGGAAATCTAATGCATGCGATCTACAAGTTTTCTTTAAATTTTCATGCAAAAGGACGATTTCCCTAAAGCTAGATCTAGAATGCTTATGAAACTTTTTTAAGTGCAAGATCTAGACTATAGGATTTGATAAGATATATCTATGTTGGAATTAATTTTAATATGATATATCTAAGCAAAATCAAAGCTACAAACAGAGTAACCGGGTAAAAATGTTGATTTTTTGTAGAAATGAGAAGAAGAGGAGAGAAGGTCGGATCGTTGCTTGAATGGAGCAAGCTGAAAGGAGGCCCTTTTGTGGAGTGCTGAGGGATATATTCTTGAGCTTATTGGATAGGAATGGCGTCAATCTAGATCCATACCTTCATCCAAACGGGAATCTGCAACTAAATAACACAAGCCTGCACACACCTCGTGAGATCTGGATATAGATGTATAAAGCAACAAAAATGAAAGATCATGCCAAAATAACCTTATTTAAGCATATAACTGAAATTTTTGAGCATACATCATATGGATAAACAAGATCAAGCAATCTAGCTTTCCTAGTTTACACCCTTACTAGATTCAGCTAAATCCTTCAGAAGCAACACAGAATTTGGCAAGAAATTGCAGTTACCACATTAGCAGCATAACACTGAGAATCCACACATACACATGCACTACATAGTATAGCCTTGAAAGCTTCTTTATTCACAAATGATGATAAAATACAGAGTTACAATGGCAATCCCTTCAGTCCAGCTCTAACTAGCTTGGAAGAGGGAGCCTCAAGCAGGATATATACAAATTACAGGCCATCCATCCCAGGGGGGGTGCAATTCCTCATGGAATCAAGTAAAATCAACTGATGGAGAGTTCATCAATGCAGAACTGAAGCTGAACTGAGCCTACTTGTCAACCGGGGGCTTGATTGAGCTGACACATCAACCCATACACCGTCACCTCAGTCCACAGAGCATCCAGGAGAGTCCACACGTGTGGAGGAGAGAGAGAGGGCGCAATTCCCCATGAAGATGGCTATAGATCAACTATGGATCTGATTTGATCCCCTCCTTCAGTCAAGGATTTGTCAGATCCAATCAATCTGCTTCAGATCTGACTGATTTCAATCAAATCGGCTGAGGATCCATTGATTTATGATTTTGGATTTGCTCCATTATTCATCAATTTATTGATTAAAATAATCAATAATTGATTTTTGGGGCTTTCTGACCTGAGTGATGGAAAGTCACTCAAAACTAGGAAACAGTGGGTCCATGGGTTTACATGGTGCTCTTAGCTTGAAAATGAGCACCTACATGACTAAAACCGATTATTTGGCCCACTTTTATTACAAAATCAATTTTTCCAATTAAACTATTAAAAAATAGCCTAAGTTTTGGAAAAATTAAATTTTAAATAGAAACACTGAAAAATTAAAATATTTGAAAAATTGAAAAAACCTAGGGGGACTTAGACATGTTCATATGACTGAACAATGATGTCTAGCATGCTTATACATTGACACATAGACTCTAATAACCTCAATAGACCTAAATGTCAAGCCGACCACCCTAACTTTGGAGGTATGGAGTGAAAAACTCAGAAATTATCAGTTGTTTGTTCAACAACCAATAATAACCAAGGGAAAAAACACCCTAGGCTGATCAGATTGACAAATGAAGTCTAAGAGACCGAGTCTTTTACAGACACTATCATGCTAGAACATTTATTACAACTCCCCCATGGGGTATGAACATGTGATATAGTACAACAAGCAATTCCCAGAAGTACTTCCAAAGGTCTTTTTGAAGTCCGAACAAGTTAACCCTGTCCGGTTCACTAGGCTCACTTGATAAAAAACCACTAAGTACAACTTAGGTGGTAACACACCACAAGTAAGATATTTCAGGTGATTTATGAAGTTGGTGATTCATTGGGTTGAAGACCTAGCCATAGATGTCCCTCATCTATTGGAAAAAAAATTGCATTTTGCACTGCAGGAGAGCAAAATGAAGAGAGTGAAGTTCAGTTACCCTAGCACACTACAAAAAATTATTGACTTATATCAACCCAGCACTATAGAAGTAGATTTAAAAATACATACATTAGGAGGCTGAAACTAAACAAAATTAACCAGGAAGTTCCTCAACAATATCCAAAGGACAATGTACAAGTCCCGGAAGAACCTTTTGAGTATTGTATGGAAGGTATGGGAAGTGACCCTGAATAATTTGATTTTGTCTCAATTCTTGCCGGATTACATGAAGGCAGAGAAATAAATGTAAACGAGATGCATGATGTTGAGTTTCATGAACATGAGGAGCATAGTGACGATGATATTTATGCTCGTTCATAAATTCCACTTGTTATATATACACCTCCACAGTTGGGAGTTGAGAAAACATCCTCTCCAAATTATTTTTTTGATGGTAATTATTTTTAAGCTACTGTTCGATAAAATGTTGCATTTGAAATAAGAAGATGAATTTCATAGGAAAAACTTTTCCTATTGGTGTCTTACTGTAGTACAGAGTGTAGAACTCTGTAGGATTAAGTAGATTCAAATTCAGGACCTCTTAAAGGTAGGCACTATTTTTCAATGCTATTTTTCAAAAAGAAATGGTTGCCAAATTCCTTTTTTTGAAGCCTTGTTAAATTTTTCACTATTTACAGGTAATTGCAAGGTTAGAAACAGAACATGTGGATACTATGGAATATTCTATTAAAAATTTGCAAATGTTGGACCTCTTTAAGATAGGAGGCATTTTTCAATTGTTTTTTCCAAACAAAAAGTTGCCAAATTCCATTTTTTGAAGACTCCTAAAATTTTTCCATGTTTACAGGAAATTGCAAGATTACAAGGATCCCTTGTGAAGACTGTGGATAGTTCGAGAAGGATAATAGCAGGAAAGGACTATGTTCTTCATTATTTGAATAAGGAACTAGAGAGAATTCAGGATGAATTTAGAAAGGAAAATGAGAAATGCAGAGAAGAATATATGGTTGTTCGGAAGAAAGATGAATAAACCATAAAGAGACTGGAAGATGAGCTGAAACATCGACCAGAGGTTTTGGACATTCCCCCTCTAAGGACTGTCATTGGCCAGGAAGCAATACTTACCGCTAAAGTCAATAAGTTAAAAAGAATAATTGAAATAATGAAGGCTAACTTTCAAAATAGTCTTGCTGAAGACTACAATAAACATCAACTTGAGATAAATGAATATAGAAAAAAAGAGGAAAACATGAAAAACAAAATTGCTAAGAAAGATGAAGAGTTGAAAGGGAAAATAGTTGAACTTGAAAAGATTACTGTAGAACTAAAGAGTACAGGATTTGAAAAGTTAAAAGAATCTGAAATTGGTAAGGGACAAAGTAGGCATCTGATTTATGGTGAAATTTATGATATGTCAGCACACCAAGAGGCTTTAATAATGTATGAGAGTTCCCTGCAAAATAGAGAGAAGGCATTGGACGTAGCTTTTAATGCAATACAAGCTCATGCAGAAGTCAAAAAGGGGTTACAAAGCTATCCTTCCTTCTTAAGAATTCAAGAGATGTCCTTGATGGATGCTATTGTAGCAATGAATGCTGGAGCTGATCTCTCTGCGTGGTCAACCATAAAATAAACATTGACAAACAAGCTAGCCGAGAGGGATGATGAGATTAAAGAGCTTAGATTGAAAATACTGGAGGATAGAGAATCACAACATTTGGGATGTAAGTTTAAGATAGAAGATCTGAAATCCCAAATTGCCACTCTACAGAAGAACAACATGCTTCAATGAGTAGAAATTGTGTATACTCCAGATAATACATAATTGAGGGAAAAAGATTTGGAGACAGAGACATAGAAACTAAGGAAAAAATTGACCCAAGTTCAGCCTGAGTTGAAAGGTGTAAATGATCGTCTTTAGAAAAAGGAAAATGAACACGAGGAGAAAAATAAGAAGAATGTGGAATTGATGAAGAAGTACATCTAAGATAAAGATAGATTGAGAGAAAGTTTGCACAAATGTGCAACAAAAGTGAAATAATTAGAACAAAAATTAGAACATGCACCTACTGTAGCTTCTGAAGAACCAGAAGCTTCTAGACAAGCCAAGAGACTAGAATGTACAAATTTATCTTCTCTAGAAAAGGAGGACTTGCAACCTAAACCTCCCAAGCAGCCTAGAACTATGGAATAACATTATTTATATATGTTGTGTATGCAAATACATTTCAAGTTTTAATACATAAATTTATATATGTGTGTGTGTATTCTCGGCAATGTATATGTTTTTGATGCATTTAACGTGAATGGTAATTTTGAATTTAAATTTTCAATAAGTGTACATAACAGGCCATAAAGTTAACAATATCAAAATTGAAAACTTAACTTGTGTACTGTAGGCATATATATTTGAATTTGTAAGAAATTAAAAGAGTGATAGTGATTAGTGGATATGAGATGTCAATAGATTTGGTGACATAGGTAGATCCTAGCTGTTTTCTTGGAACTGTTGATATTATAGGGATATTATGGGGATGGTGGATTGAGAACTCTTAAGTTCTTTATGAGAATTTTGATGTTATGTATTGTTGTATTTATGTAAGTTTCTTTATCTAATGAAACTGGAATTCCAATTCTGGAACAATGTCATATAATTCTACTCATGCAACCAAATTTCAGCGAATAACCCAAAGCTGTAATGCCTATAGAAATGGCCTAAAAAAGATAGAAATTTACAAAATATAAGCAAACACAGAAAACAACTATAATTTTATTACTGAAAACAAAAATTAAATATTTGATATGCCGTCCATCATTTGTTACATTTCCAAAATTTGGTAACATAAATGTTAGCACAATAGAATAAATTTTCAACACAACAAGATCACTAGAAATGCTTATTGCAACATAAGTTTCTTTCACCATTTTGCATACAATGTTGTATTTTGATCATCTAGGAATTTTTTCTTTTTGGCTTGTCTCACACTTCATATAATGACATCAGGTTTTATAGGATTCCCAACATCCATCTTTTGGATATCAACTACTGCCCCTTGAATTTCTTATTTTTCAGCACTTTTCCCTGTACCATTTACCAAGGATGGAACACCCTTTTTATTGTGAGTCATAGCCTCCATCATTGGCATATAAATAGCAGCTACTCCATACACTTCTTGTAATTCATTGTTTTTCCCTGCTTCATTTCTTGAGGATGAAACGCCGATTTTACAGTAATTTTTAGTCGCCATCATAGGTATTTCAACACCAGCTGCCCCATTCAATTCTTGTGTTTGATCAGTTTGCACTGCCACTTTCCTCTTGGATGAAACACTTAGAGTTTTAGTGTTATTTATTCTTTGAACATTATTTTTGGCCTTGCGCCTTCCGAAGCGATGTGATTCACGAAAAGCCTCTTCACCATATTTGCTTATTGGCCTTGATCTTGGAATATGATTACTGAATTGCGAGAACATATTAGTATTTAGTAGTTAAAAATAGATTATGAGTCCTCACACCATAAAATGAAAGCAAAATTAGAAACCATTTAAAATTAGGGCATACTTATTGTTGGTGGTGCAATCGATGATTTCTTAGATTGTCTTACCCATGACTGAAGAAGACAATCTGAAGACATGGTCAGGTAGGCCGAAGACCAATTTGCAAGACCCCCATGTTCTGTGGGAATTTACTCTAACCTATAATTTAGGGCGGGCATCTTTATGAGGCTACTTAGCCATTTTTGCATCCACTGGTGAAAAACCCTGTTTTGGCAGGCCTGTATCTTTCTCCTCAAGAAAGATTAAAGAAAAATCAAATCATGAATAGGTAGCCAAACCAAATAGCTATAGGATGGTACCATGGTGTAGGTATTCTTCTCAAACCATGAATTGTGGCATGCATTCTCTTAAGGCTCCTGGGACCAATTTTGACTAAGGAATTTGGGACCAATTCTTCCTTAAATATATGTTGTAGTTTGGTGAGGCAAGTGACATGGTTGTATGCTCCATAAAACACTCTAGAGGCTCACATTCTCAATACATTTTCACATCATCCTATGATTCATGGCGAGCATTTCCTTAAGGCCACTTGGGCATATTTAACACCAATTCCATACTTAGACAAATTTATCAATTTGGTCTAATCTGCCTAAAACACCCTTTTGGTAGGTCCATAAATTTTTCTTCATCCACTTACAAGACAATATGAAGACATGGATAGGTAGGCCAAATAATAATCTACAATACCCCCATGTGATACATGCATTTACTCTAACCCATAATTTAGGGCGGGCATCTTTTTGAGGCTACTTAGCCATTTTTGCATCCACCGATGAAAAACCCTGTTTTGGCAGGCCTGTATCTTTCTCCTCAAGAAAGATTAAAGCAAACTCAAATCATGAATAGGTATCCAAACCAACTAGCTATAGGATGGTACCATGGTGTGGGAATTCTTCTCAAACCATGAATTGTGGCGGGCATTCTCTTAAGGCTACTGGCACCATTTTTTACTAAGGCTCAGTGGGACCAATTCTTCCTTAAATATATGTTGTAGTTTGGTGAGGCAAGTGACATGGTTGTATGCTCCATACAAAACTCTAGAGACTCACATTATTGATACATTTTTCACATCATCCTATGAGGCATGGAAGGAATTTCCTTAAAGCCACTTAGGCAGATTTAACAAGAAGTCCATACTCAGACAAATTTCTCAATTTAGTCTAATTTGCCTAAAACACCCTTTTGGCAGGTCCATAACTTTTTCTTCATCCACTTCCAAGAAAATATGAAGACATGGTCCGGTAGGCCGAAGACCAATCTACAAGACCCCATGTGTTGTGGGCATTTACTCTAACCCATAATTTAGGGTAGGCATCTTTTTGAGGCTACTTCGCCATTTTTGCATCCACTGGTGAAAACCCCTGTTTTGGTAGGCCTGTAGCTTTCTCCTCAAGAAATATTAAAGAAAACTAAAATCATGAATATGTATCCAAACCAGCTAGCTATAGGACGGTACCATGGTGCAAGGATTCTTCTCAAACCATGAAATGTGGCGGGCATTCTCTTAAGGCTGCTGGGACCAATTTTGACCACTTCTCTAAAAATTTTCCTCATGGAAGGGTGGATTTTGTAAAGTTGGGTGGTTTCATTGTTTTTTGCATGGCAACCTTGGTAATTTCGGCATGGCAACTCAAGGTAAACTCTATTGTTGTAGTTTTTCTTCAAGAGTTTTTTACCTTGGATATTTGAGGGTTTGGTCTAACTTGGGAATTTGTAGGTATGGTTGCTGTTGGAGCGACGGTTAATTATTGTTCACAGGGTGGTGTCTTAGCTATCTTGCTTCAACAACTATAGTTGGATCAAGTAAGTGATTTTCTTTTCCTCATGAGAATTGTAAATTGTAATGTGTAACCCTGAAATATTTTCTTTGGCTTTTGGATTTTATGAATTTATTTGTGAAAATAAGGGTTGTTGTTATGCATCCCCAAGTTATATTTTTCATCCTTACATCCATGTGATATACAATGAGTAATGATAATTGAATATATACATATAAAAAACAACCACAATCCCCATTAGCATGATAAAGATTAGGGAAACTCAATGTATGAAAATGGAAACCACTTGTAACTCAATAGGAAGTAAGCTAATTGGTGGCTAATTCACCAAAACTTAAGCTTCAAAAGGAAATGGGACCCTTCCCTTCAAATTTGATCCCTGGTGGGGAGCCTTTTTATAATGTCTCAGATCCTGAGGCTAATCCTCGAAATAGGATCTGAAACTATTTACAATCATAATAAAACATTAACAACTAGAGCGTCGTACTTCTGCCAGGGTTTATATATATTTAAACAAACATCATGGAGAAAATGTACATGCTCGGTCTGGATGGCAGCATGACATTTCTAGTTGTGAACTCGCGGGAAGTGAAAACGACATCTCAAGATGCTTCTAGTGGCCCATTTCTGACTGGGATCGACCACTTGTCCATCTGTCGAGTCAAAAACGTGTCCTTTCCCTTTATGTTTGTTCCATTCTTGAAGACATCTTTCTACATGGGCTCAAAGATGGAAAAGGATTTTATATATATCCTTTCCATGCTCAGCTTTCTTCACAGCTTCCCCCTTGCTTCTGGCAAAAACAAGCCTCTGCATTGACTTGTCATTCAAGTACTCCTCACCTCCTCAGAAAAGGTTGGAATACAGGGTGCATGAAAGCTATGACTAATACCTTGGGTCCTTGATTCTCTAGTACGAGCATTTGCTCCCACAGAAAACAGGTGCATTTCTCAAAGTGGTGTACGACGTCTGTTCCCCAACGGTTGGTGCTTCCCTAGTGTGAAAAACCAGGGTGATATATGAGCTTAGAATCAAGCTCACCAACCAACAACACACTCAAAATAACAAGCTTCTCAAACCATATTGCCATTGCAAACATATCAGAATCCTTAGAACCTCATGAAAGAATGATACCGCGAGTTTGCTTCTACACTAGCTCATCCTATGCACCTTAATGGCTCTGAAAGGTGGTGTTTATATAGGATTGGAAAACTAGACAAGGGGATGACCTGTTAGATTTTTCACACATTTCATCGTCGAGTATCCTGGTCGACCATACACTTCAGGGCATATGGATTGGACGTGTTCTGGCCCTTTCGCTCCTATGATGACGATACCAAAACCATTATTTCCTTATGTTTCCCCTACTATGTGTGGTGATCAAATTCGTTGTTCCACTTCTTAGATTTTGATGATATCTTTCTGATTTCACACACCAGCCATACGACAGGTATCTAGTTTTGGGCGAGAAGGAGTTGCCGTAGGGATGATTTATCCTGTGGGTGTATCACAAATGCATCCAGGAAGGCAGATCGTACATGAGGGTGTCTTCTCCACTTAGATTTTTTATAGTTCTTTTATGTTGCATAACCCTCATGTTCCTCCATGACTCAGTACCGTAGATTTGTTCATCTTTACGATCTAAGCCCTCGATACACCAAATATTCATACCCAAAACTCAACACTATCAACCTGCATAGCTTAATTTGGGGAGATCAATATCAATCGTCGATCTCTAAACTACCTTCATCGGGACCGCTCAACCTTGAGAACTTTAACATTCTGCTAACCCTTCATCTGAATGAGTGAGCAACTTCTGATCGTAGAATGCTTCTTACCCGTTGATCTACCCAACATCTTGTTCCGATCGTAGATCTTCGTAGCCCCTACCACTTTCCATGGATCGAATTCGTAACTTTCTCCGCGTTAGTTCAATCCGCAGAATTGTTTGAGACTGCATATCTATCTCTTCCTTCATCTCAACCATTTGATTTTCTTGCTGATTAACCCTTTTCACAATTTGAAAATTTTTCTCCCTCTGAGCAAGTTCACCACATGAAATGATTTAGGGCTATTGATCTCACCTTGTGCTGATCTCGACCCTCCAACATGACACCCATTTAACGGACTTTGCAAATCTCAAAATTAAATCCTTCCTCACATTTTCGCTCAATGGAATCGCTTTTTGTCGTTGATCTTCACCATCCTGAATCTGAACTGTTGAATTTTAACACACTTTACCCTTATTCCATTGCTGCATGTTTCAATATACAGAAATACCTATCACCATATATCGAAACCCACTCTCTATCCGACGTCTCCATGGTGGCAAAACTTGCTAACCAGTTAACCTGAAAGGTGCTCCCACAAAATTCCTCAAATAAGATCATTTTCAAACCTTTGGGAAGGAGATATAGATGAACATAAATCAACATTCAATGATGATGATGAATATGATGATGATTGTTGAGATGCAAAAATACCACATTTTATTCACCTTTCACATACCATTTATCACCTTATTCCTATCTTATCCTTCCATAAAACCATTAATATCCACCATTTTCATGAATAAATATGTGTTACCTTGTTATTTTCCAAATCATTTAGTTTTTAGTAGTTTGAGTGATTTTGTGGTTAATAATTGAGAAAAATAACATATTTTCATTATACTTTAAATTTGTATGAGTTTGGTGATGTTTACAGGTGTATTTGAAGACTTTAACAAACTCAAAAGTGACCACCTAGCCTCAAATTCGAATTTCATCTTGGTGTGGGATAATTTCAAGGAGAAGATCATGGAAATGTGGAGAGAATATCTCATCCAATATTTGTTGGAGGATTTGAAGGGATAAGTTGTAGATTTGTTGAGGATTTCAAGGGATGAGTTGTAGATTTGTTGAGGATTTTGAGGGATAAGTTGAGAGAATAGTGGATTTGTAATTATGATTAGTTATCTTGAATTCATGTATAAATAGGAGGGCTCTCTCCTCATTTTGTTAGAGATCTCTCTAGTGGTTTGGAAGTAGAGAATAGTTTAGATTTAGTCATAGAGTGGATTCTTGATTGTTATGTAATGGAGATGATGCTTAATGCACATCCTTTGATTCTCTTATGTCAATTTCAATTTCTCTCTTATGAATTGTTAGTATAGAAGTTTAGCGATTTTTTTCTTATGAATTGATAGTATAGACTTATCGTGAGCTCAGAAGATATTGTTAATTGCTTTATACCCATTTATTTCATGTAATCTTATGCTTTCTTAGATCAGATTTATTTCCTACAAATTCCTGACTTTCTAGATTAGGTTTATTTTCATGTCATTTCTTGCTTTTGCAAGTTTAATTCGATTTCAATTGTAGAATAAGTTAGTAATACTCTACCCCTGCATATATTTTGTATGTACCTCACAAGTTTACACTCTCTTCGGATTGACAATTAAATCGCTGGATATATGTTATAATTTGTTTAATGTTTTTCCCTAACATTTTGGCATCGTTGCCAGGGAGGTGCTAAAAGGCATCAAAGTTTAGATAGGTAGATAGTTTTTTATATAGAAAGGGGGAGGGGGAACGGTAAGATGCAATGACAACTTCACTATGGAACTTCTAGGATTTCCGTGGTGTAACAGCCAGATGCATCCACTTTAGTGGGTTATCCCAAAGCCTTTCTGTTTTTACAAGTGTGTTTATTTTTTTGCTAAGTGTTTTCTTTTATTTTCTGTAAATACGAGTTTGTTTTTATGCAAATTTTCTCTTTTCATTTCCAGTTTGGATTTTTTTCATTTTTGGGCCTGCCTTTATTTCATACTAACTTGTTTTTAATTTTGTATATGTTCATTTTTGTTTTGTACAGATTTTTGTGCACTTTTAATTTCTGTTTTTGTACTCGTTTTGTACTAACTCATTTCATACTAATTTTTGTACTCATTTTTGTACTAACTCTTTTGTATTTGTTTTTCATTTTTTTTAAGCATTTGATTTGATGAGCGTAATTTTGGAATTACTCACTAAGATCCTTGTAAAAGCTGGGATCTCCTCTTCCCAAGAAGAGGAGATCTAGACCGCAATTAAAAATGCAACCACTCCTCCAGAAGTGAAGGAAGAATCAACATCTGAAGAGTTCTATACATCTGATAAGGAACAAGCATGCGAGAAAGAAATTCAGGAGGATGAAGAAAGGATATCAGGTAATCATCATGCAAAAAATAGCTACATCGAACAATGTTTTCAAGTAAGTATTAAGTTAGATAAGTTTTGTTTTTGTTTTTGTTTTGTTAATTCACATTTACAATCCCTAATTTTGTATACTTTTGAATATACTAGATTTCATTTTGTAAAATTGTATGTAAATACTCTTTTATTTCTTTTACATGTATGGTTCCACTGGAAATTTCACTATACTTAAATGATTGTAAATTTTAATTAAAGTAAAGTAGGTAGGTTTCAGTTTTTATTTCTAGTTTAAAATTAGCATGCTTTAATTTGCTGTAATGTTTCTATTTGTTAAAATTTTTATTTCTAATAGTCTTAAGTACTAGTTTTTTTAGGAATTAAAATATGGTTTTAATATTTTAAATCTAAAAACAAATTATGAATTTTTTTATCTCTTTCCATTTTCATTTTTCATTTACTAAATTTCCTAATCATACTAGGAATAAAATAGATTAATCTATGAACCATTAGAAAATAAAATAAATTAATTAACAAACAAATAAAAAACAATAAAAATCTATATAGTTTTAGTTTTAGTTTTAATATTTTTCTTTGTTTGTTTTAGTTTAAAAAAAAATTATAGATAAACAAATCTAACTCAATTTGATCAACAATTTTTAAATTACAACAAAATTACATAGTTCTTTGAGGCATCATATTTAATTAAAAATTAATAGTTTCTCTGTTAGTTTTTAGTTTTTTTTCAAAAACCTGCAATTATAAACATTGAAATATATATATATATATATAGAGAGAGAGAGAGAGAGAGAGAGAATTTCAAATATATATATTAAAACAATACCATTTCTGAAATATTAATATAAATATTAAAAAGAAAACATAGTTTAAAAAGTTTAAAATAAATAAAATAGACTGTTCAGCCCTCCATACGAAACATGCAAACCATCTATCATACGAAACCTATAAATGACATAACCTTTCAACCTTCCATGCACAGCTTGAAAATAGCCTTTCATTCACAACCTGCAAACATAAAATTAATTTTTCTCCACATTTGCGCTTAAAGGAATTTCAGTTGAGTGTGTAAAAATCTTTGGGCTGCAATAGTATCTTAGTCAGGTTTGAGTCTCACCAGAAGCACCTATTAAAACTTAGTTAAACTTGCAAATATAAAAAAAATGATAAAACGATCAAATAAGTGTTAGAGATGCTGGATCAAGGCTATTCACGATTTCCCTTTGGATATCATGGGTTATCAATGAAATGGTCCTACCTATCTTTTCACCCAGATCTGCAGATCTACTCCTCAGAAGGCTGCCATCATGTTTAAACTAAGATATATGCTCTAGAGATATTTCTGATTTCGACTACGGAGTCCTTGAAACCTGCATTTAGGTGCAAAATTTATCTCACGCTGAGCAACCAGGCGACATATGTGATCTCCAGGATTGATACCCCTCCTTTTACGGTTGCAATCTCATGGAGTCTGGAAATATATTTTATCGCAATTTAACCGAATCCCTTGCCTAACAACTTACCAAATCTCAGTTTTCTATGGTTGTTGATTCCACAACGCTTGAGTCCCACTGGCCAAAACAGTTATCTAACAAATGGATTTAACGCCCTGCAATTAAATCTTCAAGACTAGTCTGTGATCACTGATTGACAGATGGAGAAACATGATTTCGTTATTTATTTCATCTTGTTATTCTGTACTTGTCATGTAGGCTTAGTTTACGTGCTCCTTGAATATAGGCGACCACACCAATCTCTGCTTCTTTCTTGACCACACCAATCTCTGCTTCTTTCTTGGTCGAGAAGATAGGCGATTAGGTCCATAAAATCGAATTGTTATGGATCCAATATTCCTAGAGCCAATAGCTTTTCACTAACCACGTGGGGATGCTATCATAGATCCGCTAGCCATCATCCTCATCCGCATATATTCACCTGGTGAGTGAACTGACTTTGTAACAAATTATATTAATTATGACTGTTATCTTCAGTTTCTTCATAAATTTTGGTATGCAGTTGCACTGTTGAATATTTGTGGATTAGTATTCAAATAAATGCTTGGAGGAACTTTCAAAGCACGCCAATATCCAACCAATAATAACTATCACAGTGTGGAATTCTAGTGCATACGAGTGGAATCCTCTCCGGTGGGGTTCATCCACATTCTCCTAGTGACTTAGGACAACTATAGTATCCTAAACCAAACTCTTTTTTTCCCTTTGAGTTTTTCACAGTGCAGACGCGGAAAATAGTAAAAGTTAAGGAAGGAAATCGATCAATAGCATCCACTACAAGCTCTGATGGGGAAGCACAACTATTCAAATTATTGTAAACCAAACGATGAGTGGGAAAATAGGAATTTCATTACAAAGAGAATATCATAGTCAAAACTCAATTCATGTGGCCATTTTTCACCCAGCTCACTGGCGCACACAGGGAAGCTCTTGCGGCCATCAATGGCATTAGTTACCGATAAGAAAACTGTAAATCACCTCAGAGACAGTGTATTCAGGATATGTTAAGTCCCTTTCCCCATCGTACTACCATGATTTCACCTACCGATCATATGATATCCTACGCCTTACCATCCCGTATGCTCTCTCTCTCCCAAATGTGCATCCTCTCCTACTATCGCACTGTCTCACTGGATATTTAGCTTCAATTGGATCTGATGGGTGGTCACTGAGGCCACTTATAATAAAGTAAGGAAATATGATAATATTTTCAGGTAGATAAATATGAAATTAGTAGCAGTGATCAGTTGAAGTTCAGTTAGACCTACATTGGTTTTAATGCTAGTATGCCTTTAGATCTAGCAGTGACTCCTATTGGATAATCTATCGCTATCTGTGATAAGAATAGATCCATGAGTGGGTTGTTTAGTGTATTTAATTATCTTCCTAATAGAAACAACATGATAGTTCAAAGCAACTTCTAGGTAATTTTTATTGACTATAACAGTGTAGAATTTGAGTTAGGCAAGCTCATCTTTGTAAATAACGATTTAAATCCTTTGTCAAATGTAGGCGATTTTACAAGAAAATGTTAAAACTTATTCGCCTTTTAAAGACCAGTTAAAGGGATCACTTCATCGCATTGAAGCTTCTATTATCATATACTGTTTTGGGATCGAAATACAAGTTTTGCGATTATTAAGTTACGACTTTTACTTGTAAAGAAATTTGGATCAGCATGGTTCTATAATAATTGGAAACTGGTCAGTATCTTTAATTAACAAAACTTATAAAGGCGTATCTTTCATGATATAACCTTTTTATAAATCCTTAACTATTGTATAATTGAAAATCGAAACCGAATTATGTGACATGTGATAAAAAAAGTGCAGAACAAGGAGGCTAAATTGTATATCCATGATACTTCTAATGGATATTTATATTTAAATGTATTTCAATTTTCAAATTTTATTATTTAAAAATTCAAACTTCTATTACTAGTAAAAAACAAAAAAGTATAAATTTTATATTCAAAATTATAATAGAATGAAATGATATTCTTTATTTATATATTTTTTTAAATTTTAGTTTAATGTCTATATTCATTCGATACTTTTATTATAAATATATAATCTATATATCATATAATCTCTTTAATCCTACATAGTTTGTAAAATTTATATAGTTGTATGATAAACTATTTTCAAGAATATATATATATATCTTTTTATGAAATGGGTATCTTTAGAGCGAGAACTAACCCTATTCTAAAAAGACAATGAAAAATTAAAATTAATTTTTTTTAATTAATGATAAATTAACAAATTAAGGCTTTTTGTCAAATTATACTGTGAAGGTTTGGGTCTTGTATACTTTTGAAATGCATTATGTGAATACATTCTAAAAAAATCCATTTATAATGTGGAGTAAAATTCCATAAATCTCTTATAGCATTGTGTGGGTCTTTTACATTCAAAGGTGTTAATGAACTTATGGATTTGTTGAATATGAGAAATGAGTTCAATAAATGTGAAAATGGGTTTTTTTAAATAAAAGATAATAAAAAATAAACATCAAAATATATATAAATATATATATAATTTTTTTTTAATATATTTTAAATTTTGTGAATAAAAAAAAACATTAATATAATATTAAAAAAAAATGTTTTTTTACTATGTGTATTTAACTATGTAAAAATTGGATTAGTATAATTTATTTTAATAATTAGTATGTATATATAATAATAAATAATTAACAATAATTAAAATACACAAAAACAATTAAAAAGTAAAATTTTTAGGTCAAACATAAAACAATGTTATAAAATTAATATGCGTCTTTGAAATCGAAGGTTGCTGCTGTCGCAACTATGCCTTCTTTTTATTTTTTATTTTTTATTTTTTTTTGCACAGTGGGACCTGGCACATCTTCAGTTGGGGGGGAGGGGGTATCTGCATGGTCATTAAAACTGCTAAACTTATCATAAAAATCGCTTATTTCGTACATTCCTCTCTAATCTAGATCATTAAGATAGTCTGCTTTTAGAGGGGTCGGCCCTCTCTCCCTATCTCGCAATTATTACATAAATATGCATATTCATATTTATATACACAAACTTATAAGATTGAAATAAGCACATAAAATTTGTTTTTGTAAATAAATCAAATTTAAAAATATATATAAACAAAAACAACTTTAGAAATAATAATAAAAGGATTATGATAACATTACAAAATAAAATAAATTAAAAAAAAAAACTAAAAACATATCAATAAATAAGAAGTATTAGGTAACAAATAAAATCATAAAATTAAAATTATAAATGAATTTGAAATCTTCTCAAATTTTATGATTGTTGCGCTAACTTGTTTTCGCAAGTCACTCGGAAACAAGTTTTGACAAGAAGGGTTGCTACTTTCAGGTATAAAAGCATTTCATTTATTCTCTTTGATTTTTGTTTGCTAAGCACATATTTTACTATATTTTTAATGCTCTCACAAGTTTGTTGTAGGAAAATGCTAACCTTTTGCAGATTTAAAGACGAATGAATGGCATGCATAAATAATTTCCAGAATCGCAGAAAATTTTCAGAAAAATGTTCCATTAAAAGCTTGAAGAAGTTGAGTTTTCCTTGTGTATGTCATGACATTTTGCTGCCACAAAGAAGCCTTTCAAAAACCAATTACGCCATATCATTATTACTTATCATTTTTCCTTCCAAGATTATCCATCATCCATGTTAGAGTCTACTTTTTCACTGCCTTATACATCATGATTTCCCGCATGTCTACCTTTCTGAGTCGCACACATTTTTCATCATTTTCAGTTTATCTTTTTCCTTATGAATAAAACAGTTTAACTTCATTTCCATGACTACGTTTCTTTGTTATTCCTACCATAAAAACTGTTTGACCATGAGATATTTTATCTATAGTCCTACCACTCATTATGTACAACTCATGTTGACTGATGTGGGATTCCTTAAGGCCCACCTTTCAACAAGTCTTTCCCTATCGACCTCGGCACATTATCTGGGATAGAGACTAGAGTTCATTTTAGTACCTTGAGGCTTGCATGCCTTAATGGCAAGTTCTCTCTCTGACAATCATGGGAATACATCAATGTCCCTTGACCATTAGATCTTGTAAGTGGCTCGACATCAACTCATTTATTCGCACTTTGCATGATGTACTTAGGTACCTTGGCACTCATTGACATCAATGGTGAGATTGACTCGCATTGTTTAACGGCATTCATCAATGGTCAGTAATCGAATGACTTCTTTCAATGTTCGACATCGACACATTTATTCGCATGGTAAAAATTGCACCATCAAGTTTTGTAGCAGGTGAAGACTATATACTTTTCATGACTCCATCAGCAGTTTTACAGCAACATACTTTAGCCATATGAGAGTACCACAATTTTACTTTCATCTCTTAACCAAGCAGCAGTTCAGATCCTTCACTTCACATTCTATTATTCAGTAGCAGCAGCCAAATTCCTATTGCATAGTTCATCAACTTTTTGGGTAAGTGGAGGTATGTTGTTTTCTAATATTTAATCATGTAATTCCTTAAATGCTAGAAAATGAATGAATTTGGA
>LPNX010388226.1:276939-303475 GCA_001517045.1 Pseudotsuga menziesii
GGCATGATTCATAATATGAAGAAAAGGATTTCTAATATATATTGATGGTTCATCATTTCCAATGCATGTATATTTTTAAAAATCTTATGTATTGCAGCAAAAAAACAAGTAAAATAAATGAATGTTGTTACCACAAGAACCAACATTTGTTATGGTTGTCACACAAGAACCATCCACAAATATATATTAAAAGAGGAAAATAAAAAGAAAATTGCTGCCATGCATTTCAAATCATGGAATGATTTACTGTTATATACCCTCATCATGTAAATCCCAGCCACAAAGCCAAACGTTTTAAAGAGAATCAATGCATAGTTGCAACCAGTCAAGTTGGGGGGAATGTTGAGCCACAGAAACACCACATTTTATTCACCTTTCACATACCATTTATCACCTTATTCCTATCTTATCCTTCCATAAAACCATTAAGATCCACTATTTTCATGAATAAATACAAGTTACCTTGTTATTTTCCAAATCATTTATTTTTGAGTATTTTGAGTGAATTTGTGGTTAATTATTGAGAAAAATAACATATTTTCATTATATTTTAAATTTGAATGAGTTTGGTGGTGCTTACATGTGTATTTGAATACTTTAACAAGCTCAAAAGTGACCACCTAGCCTCAAATTCGAATTTCATCTTGGTGTGGGCTAATTTCAAGGAGAAGATCATGGAAATGTGGAGAGAATATCTCATCCAATATTTGTTGGAGGATTTGAAGGGATGAGTTGTAGATTTGTTGAGGATTTGAAGGGATGAGTTGTAGATTTGTTGAGGATTTTGAGGGATAAGTTGAGAAAATAGTGGATCTATAATTATGATTAGTTTTCTTGAATTCATGTATAAATAGGAGGGCTCTCTCCTCATTTTGTTAGAGATAACTCTAGTGGTTTGGAAGTAGAGAATAGTTTAGAGTTAGTCATAGAATGGATTCTTTATTGTTATGTAATGGAGATAATGCTTAATGCACATCCTTTGATTCTCTTATGTCAATTTCAGTTTCTCTCTTATGAATTGTTAGTATAGAAGTTTAGCGATTTCTTTCTTATGAATTAATAGTGTAGATTTATTGTGAGCTCACAAGATAATGTTAATTGCTTTATACCGGTTTATTTCATGCAATCTTATGCTTTCTTAGATCAGATTTATTTCCTACAATTTCCCGCTTTTCTAGATTAGGTTTATTTCCATGTAATTTCCCGCTTTTGCAAGTTTAATTCAATTTCAGTTGTAGAATAAGTTAGTAATACTCTACCCCTGCATATATTTTGTATGTACCTCACAAGTTTACACTCTCTCCAGGTTGCCAATTAAATCGTTGGATATATGTTATAATTTGTTTAATGTTTTTCCCCAACAATGATGATGGTGGTGGTGATGAAGATGATGATGAGGGCGATGATGAAAATGATGATGATGACGATGATGAAGATGTTGATTAGGAAGAGGGAGACGACGACGATGATGACAATGATGATGATGATTATGATGATGACGGCGATGATGATGACGATGAAAATGATGACGATGACTAGGATGAGGATGATGATGACAAAAATGATGATGATGATGAAGATGCTGATGATGATATTAGTGGTGATGAAGATAATGAACATGATGAGGGAGATGATGAAAATGATGATGATGATGATGAAGATGTTGATTAGGAAGAGGAAGATGACGATGATGATGATGACGACGATGATGATGATGATGAAGATGATGATGATGATCAATGGTGGTGGTGGTGATGATGAAGACAAAAATGATGATGATGATGATGAGGGCGAGGATGAGGATGATGATGATGACTAGGATGAGGATGATGAAGATTATGGTCATGATTATCATTATTATGATGATGATGATGAAGATGAATATGATCATTATGGTGATGGTGATGATGATGAATATGATGAAGAAGATGATGATGATGAAGATGTGATGACAATATCTTTACCTTGGTCTTCACTAAATTGCTCTGAGCGTCACCAACATTAGAATAAAATGGTTATGAGTGATTATTCACTCCTATAAAGAATGCACTTTATGGAACTACCAAACTGCTCAGTTTGGATCTTCCTCTTTTAAGACACCAGACTAAGTCCATAAGTCTTTATTCTTCATGTGCACAAATCTAAGAACATGAGGCTTCACAGGGTCCAATAAGTTGTATTTTTTTTTACTACTTCCTCGAATCATATTGAATTTCCAAATTAGTCCTTGGAATGGGTGTTAAGAGGAATCCTTAATTTTTCACTCAACTGGTTGCTCCCCCTATCATGTAGACGTCTTCATTCACTGATCTCCCCCTGAAATTGCGATGATGATGATGATGATGACGAATATGGTGATGATGATGAAGATGATGATGATGATAATGAAAATGATGATGATGATGGTGATGATGATGATTAAGATGATTATGAAGATGATGATAATGATAATGGAGATGTTGATGAATTGGATGACGATGATGTTGATGATGATGACGACAAATATGATGATGATGGTGATAACGAAGATGTTGATGATGAAGATGATGATTATGATGATGATGATAAGAAAGATAATGATGATGATGATGAAGATCATGATGACAATGATGATGATTATGAAGATGATGATGATGATATTGATGAAGACGACGAATAGGATGATGGTGACGACGATGACAAGGATGATGATGATGATCATCGTCATTGTTTTCATCATCACCATCATCTTCATCATCTTCATTGTCATCATGATCATGATCATCATCATGATCATGATCATCGTCATCATCATCGTGTTCGTCCTTGAAGGGACTTATGTATAGGATATCATTATAAGCAATGCAACCAATACAAATTATGACAAAATCCTAGTTAAATTAAATTAAATTAAATTAAACTACACTAAGTTAAAAACATAAAGTTGTTTAACTATAATTAATTTGAAATGCAACAAAATATAAAATATGCAAATAAAAAAAACCCAAAATAAACTAAACAAAAGGTAAATATGCAAAATAAACAAAACAAAACAAAACACAAAATATAAAATATGCAAATAAACAAACAAAAAATGTAGAATTCAAAAACACCCCCGCACTAGCTCATTAGAAAAACAACAACAAACAAGTTCACTCCCGCACACTAGTTCATTAGCAGCACCAAGAGCACTGGTAATTTGATGAGCAGAGTAGTGGTAAATCGAGGAGTAGGAGATACTAGTCTAGAGGATACCAACATTCCCAGTGGAGGCGATCTGACCACAGTCCAGAGGATAAAAAAAATATGGCCACAATCCAGAGGATACCGACATTCCTAGGAGAGGAAATCCAGCCGCACTACAGAGGATAACAAAGGGCCCAATCAATTCTGTAAGCCCATTAACCCTAGCAGCATAGAAATTTGGGAAAAATACGTCAAATTTCTGAACCAATATGGATTTGGTATAGTCATACTGAAATTATAATTTTTTTGTTATGCTACCATCACTTCTATTATCGGTGGATCTAGTAAGGGCTTTTAATTATTGGAGCATCTGAAGATCCTCGTTAAATTTAGGGAAAATACATATGGGTTGAGCATTGCAAGCCAGTCGTGCTCTTGTATAATTTTGTGTATTATGGCACAATTTGCAAGATTTTGTAATTTTATTCTATTTAATGGTCCTAAATAGTGTGCAGAGTCCTGTAGGAGCTATAATCTAAACTGGTTCAACCGATTCTGTTGAAACTTTGAACCTAAGACGTGTTTCCTCTAAGCATTTAATTTTTCTTTAATAATTATTTTTACCTAGATTATGGCACAAATTACAAGCTTTTGTTATTTTATTCTATTATATGTCTGAAACATTCTATAGAGTGCAAGATTGTGTAATATTATTCTATTTAATGGTCTAGAACAGAGTCCTCTATGAGCTATAATTTGAACTGATTATGTCGAAACTTGAACGTGAGACCTCTTTCTCCTTTAAAGACGCATTTAATTTTGCTTTGATTTTCAATTTTACATGGATTATGGCACACTTTTCAAGCTTTTGTGATTTTTTTTCTATTATGGGTATAAAACATTTTGTAGAGTGCCATAGGAGATACAATTATAATGTCTGGGTACAATTCAACCTAAGACCTATTTCTCCTTTAAAGAAGCATTTTATTTTATTTTTATGCTCACTTTTACCTGAATTACAACACACTTTGCAAGCTTTTCCCATTTATTGGTTTGGATTTTGGAACAATGTATAGTTCCTTGGGACTCGTGGGCTATAATTTGAATTGACTCCAGTAAATTGACCCTCATACCTCTTTCTTCTTTAAAGACATATTTGATAGAAGTATTATTTTTTAATGACACTTGTATCTTTTTGCCTCTATTTGGCATATACCATGGTAGTTAGTGTGGTCGCCTCTGTTTGGAATATCTCAAAGAGTCTGAAGGTTATCAAGAATATTGTAGCCTGCGTGTGTCTTCATTAAACCCTCTGTGAGCATTTCTTCCTTAAATAAATGTTGTGTAATTTCAATCACATCATATCTTCCAAAATACTATCCTTAAATCCTTCTCAACATATGCAGAATTCCCTTTATAAATTTATGTTTATTAATTTCCTGTAGCTTACTATTTTATTTCACCAAGACTGTACAAGCATACTTTTCTAACTTTTGGTAGACTTATATTTTTTGCATCTTGACCAGATTTAAACAAATTGAGCGTATGGCTAGGTATCCACCTCAACTAGGAACAAGACCATGTCACCTTAAAACCTTACTGACAAACACACAGGCTCTGGCAGTCACTTTAAAATGGTCTTTCAAACTGCTCAATTCAACACTTAGTGAGTTTTGTCAGGCCCTAGTCATTACTGTGCCAGGAGGCATTTTGGCAGACTTATATCTCACACGTGTGAACACCCAGAGGGAAACTGAGATCATGATTGGATGCCCAGATCATAAAATAATGGACCCATAACATCTGATGAATTGATCAGTTAAAGAGATGACTCTGGCGTGCATTTCCATGTGGGCTCTCAACCTCCTATTTTCAACACTCGGTCAATTTTTCATATTTTTGGATATGCAAGATAATGTTTTTACCTCTTTTGGAAGGATGATATTTTTCTCATGTGGTCACCATAAGAAAAACTAAGAACATGGATGGATATCCAATTCATTAAAGAACATGCCTATACCTTCTGATGAATTTATCATCACTCAGACAGGCTTTGGTGGGCATTTCCAAATGCCTCTTCAACCTTGTGATTTGAAACAGTCAATTTCTTTAAACCCTAGGTCTCAAAGGTGATTTCAAAATTTCATCAAACTTGGAGTGTAAGACATCCAATGGATGGAGGACAACCAGATGAATCCATTAAGACTAGTTTCATCCTCTGGAACTATGTTCTCTCTCCTCGGTGGGCATTTTACTGAAGTATGATGTAAAAACTGCTTAAGACCCTGTTTTGGCAGATCCATAATTTTTTCCTCAGGTACTTTCAGGTCAAAGTAAGAACATGGTTAGGTAGAAAACACAGCCACCTATAGGATTCCCATATGGTGCAGGCATTTCTTTCAACCCACAAATTATGGCGAGCATTCTCCTAGAGAAACTTGTCTAATTTGACCAAAAAGAACTTCTTTTGGGAGGCCTGTATCTTCTTCCTCAAAGACTTGTTCTGAGAATTGGTGCCATGGTCAGATAGATACTTCAACCAAATATGGGATGACAAGCCATGGTGGGAATTTTATCCTTCATAAGACTGCTGCTTTAGGACAATTTTTCACCACTTAGTCTTTTTCCAACTTTATCATACATTCCTATTCCCCATAAAAATTTCTTTTATCATTAATGAACATCTCTAAGATATGTCTGTCCACAATCATTAGTTCACCAAATGTCACCAATTCTCAAGAATACCTATAATTGGTCTAAATTTGGTGACATTTCACAATGTTATCCTATTTAAAAAAAATCAGGCACATAGTTAGAGAAGGAGTACCTTGCACGAGGAAACTTGCATATCAAACCACTGTGGAAGAGGGAGTGTTAGACTAATGTCACCGAGTTTTGGTGGGAAATACATGAATGAAGCAATATGACCACCACCCATTCCAAATTGAATCCCCAACATGATCTATATTAGGTGGGGGCCATACCTCTTTGCATGCATTAACTAGTCAAGTGGCCCAAGAAACACACTACTATATCCGTGTTGTGAACAAATCCAAACCAAATCAAATCGTGTATTATACTTAAAAATAATTCAAATATAAATAACTCTAAAAGAAATTACACCTTTGAGAGAAAAATGGCTTTTGGTAAAGTTTTTGGGAAGAAAAAACTTTTGATATTAAAACATTACAAGTAAATATATTTGCACTCTAAATTATATCTGCTTGGGAGCTTATATTGTAATACCCCGGTTTTGACCTTGTTTGCATTAAATGTACATGATGTATATATTGTAATTAATCATGGTGTGGAGCTAAAGGAAAAATTCCCACCATCGATTTGGTTGTGTTATGTTTCGGCGATTGGAATCGTTGTCAATGGTATATCGTGCTATCCAGCACGTTATAGTTTTGGCGTCATGTAAATATGCAAAACTAATCAAAAACTTGCAACCAGCTATGGCAGTGCAACGATAATGAAAAGGGCATGATTTCCTAAGGATAAGGGGGGGGGAATTTTCTAACCATGGGAGCCATTGGGAAAGTGCCATGTGTCAACCACCTTTTTGTCTCATTCAGCCACCCAGTCCTTTGGGGTAGGTGTTAGTTGAGGGAAGTTATTGCTGGGTAGTGGTGGGTGGAAGGACTGTTAGTCCTTGCCCACGTGCCCACTCCACCAGCAGACTCATCTCACTCTCATGGAGGCAGAGGAAACCCATGAATCCATTCTTTCCCATCCTCACTTGGAGATAGGAGCGATTTTCTCTCCTCACGCACAGGTCGAGCATTTTCCCTCATGCAGTGAGCTGGAAGAGCGGCCTCAGGGCATGATTTCTGCTATGTGTACGAATGTCATGGTTGGGGAGTATTGATGTGGGTGCATTCACAATTTTCCTGGGAATAATACATTCACGTTCTTTGTGCATATGTGTTTCCATACCGATTTGTGGTATGTGAGTCTATTTCCCTCATGCAATGGCTGAGAGTCCAATTTTCTCCTTCCATTTCAGGCTGTGTAACTTTCCCGTGGCTTAATTGCTAAGACCAAGGCTGTTATTTTCCCTGCGTTGTTCATTGCTATGGTTTCATTTTACATTTTGGGGGTTGCTTTTGAGTTGTTTTGGCCATGCTAGGGCCAAGAACAACTCTGAATCGCTTGTTTAGCTTGAGTTGTGTTCACCATTTGGTTTCCATCCTATTTCCACAGAGCTATGAACTATTTGGTTTTGTTGCGTGTATGTAGTATTTGGTCTTCGAACTATGTTAGAGTGGGAATGAAGGCTTGGCATGCTTGATAAGCCTGGTGTGTTTGGGAACCACATAGGCAGAGCTAGAAGGATGGATTTCTTCTCCACAACCCCTGAATAGCATTGGAAGGGAGGTCAGGGCCTGAGGGACTGCGTAGCAGAGAAGGGACTGATTTCCTGGTGTTGGGTGTGTGTGGGTGTCCTAGAAGTCAGGCTAGTTCTAGTGTAGGATTCCTTATCTATTCAATGAGCCCACCAGCTTAGCATTCATCTTTTCCCAGCTCCTTGATGGCTTGATAAACCCTATTGTGTTGGCTTGGCTGATTTGTGTAAGATTTCTTAGTCCCTTATTCCTTAGGGAATCATGCCCAGCTTGAGCGTGCCAGTGTTACTGAGAGATTGATGAGCACACTGGCCTATGGTTGGGTGGAACATTGCAGTGATGTAGCTGGTTGCGGGACAAGTTCTTGATAAGATAAGTATTTTTTACTATCTTCATCTCTGCAATTATTTGATGTTTACTGAATTATGATGAACATGTTAAATGCTGGAATGTATGGTTTGCTTCCGTTGTATATTAAATCAATTATGCATCTCTGCATGTTTTTACTTCCAAGAATTTTACTTCAGTTATATGTATGCACATGTTCATGGGGCTAGTTTCTTGGTTGGTTAATGGCATGGTAGCGTCCTCTTCACCAGTCGGAGGGTCGGGGATGTTATAGAGTGGTATTAGAGCTAATGTTGCAGCATGGGCTTGAATGGGCCGTGAAGAATCAGCTAGCAGAGGTAGGTTTCCCTCTGCCCAGAAGAAATTTGTGGATGACAGGAGAAAAATCCAAAAATTTTCTAAGTCCAGAAATCATCAGAGAGCTTAGGCTGAAGCACCTCTGATACGTCGAAAAACTTATCCTGAAGCTCATCCAATGCAGCAGAGAGCTAGGTAGAAGTCTTCCCGATGCACATAAAAAAAAACTTAGAAACGGAGCTGTAATGACGGGAAGCTTCACGAGAATTTTTTTGATACTACAGCGGCGACCGAAGAAAGGGAAGTCTCGTCGGAAGGGAGCCGCAATGGTGGAAATGAAGAGGTGTTGAGAGCCGATGCCATCGGGCAAAATAAGCCGACAAGAAGGAAATTTTTGAAAAAATTCTCTAAGTGTTGAGATCGTCGAATCATCAGAGGACTTAGTCTGAAGCTCCTTCGATGCATCGAACAGCCGAAACAGAAGTCTGCCTGATGGAGAACTGGTGGGAAGAAAAATTTTGAAATTTGTCGAATTTGGAAGTTGTCGACAATCAGTGGAAGAAAGATGATGGAGGTGCCGATACGTCGGCTGAGTTTAGATGAAGATCACCGAAACGTCGGCGCAGTTAGAAGGAAAGAATTTCGATACCGTCTTCAGAGAAAATTAGTGGAATGGGCAGCGACACAGTGGCGACCGAAGGGAGAAAGAAGGAATTTTTCGCTGAAATTTTGTCTAAGTGCCGAAATCGTCAGAAGCCATCAGCTGACGATCACCGAAACATCGATGTATTTATGCAGAATGGTTTCCAAGGCCATCAGAGGTAAAAAGTTGACAACAGAGCCAAAATGAAATTTTTGCCAAAAATTCTCCAAGTATGGAAATTGTCGAAAAAGTTTAGTTGATCGAGGAGCCGTAGTGTTGGCGGAGATCACTAGAAGACTGCTAAAACGTCGACGAAAATTAGTTGATGGAATAGCCAACACGGCGGCAGCAGGAAGAAGATAAAATAATCTTGGAACATTTTTGAAGTGTTTGAGACTATCAACGTCGGCGAGAGATAGAAGATGAGAGTGTCGACGCAAAGGAGAAGGAAGAATTTTTTTTCGCCGAAATTTTTTAAGTGTTAAAAACATCGAAGTCTTCAGCTGAAGACCGCTGATATGTTGGTGCATCTAGACGAATGGAATTTTGATACGTTGGTAGAGAACAGGTGAAGACAGCGTTGCAGTGTTGGCGGAGATCTCCGAAAGACCACTACAACGTCGGTGGAGTTTAGTTGATAGAACCACCGATGATACGTCAGGGAAGAATAGTTGAGTAAGTAGTTGATGCAGCGACGGTAAAGGGAAGAAAATTTTCTGGAAAGAAAATTTTTTCAATTTTTTTTCTAAGTACAGGTAACATTGGGAAATTTTAGTTGTTCAAACAGCTGATACATCGGTGGAAGATAAAGGAAGTTTCATTGAAAGTTAGTTGAGGGAGTAGCCGCAATGACGATGGAAAATAGATGATGATGTAGTCGCAACAGCGACAGAAGATAGATAATGAATTAGTCGCAATGGTGACGGAAGATAGACGATAAGGGTGCCGACACGAAGGAGAAAAGAGAATGAAAAATTCTCTTAAGTGTTGAAATCATTAGAGAAAAATAGAGGACCAGACCACCAACACTTCGAAATAATTTAGTTGTTTGGTCCACCGATACATCGAAAAAGTTTAGTTGTTTGGTACGCTGATGCGTCGAGAAATATTAGTGGATTGGATCGTCAATACATCAGAAAATTTTAGTTGAAGATACCACCGATGAGTGCCAGAGAAAACTTGTTGTTTGGGTCACCAAAGTGTTGGAAGCCTAATCAACTATGGATCCAATACGTCAGAAAATTAGTTGGGATAAGACCCGATTTGATGAGGGAAAATTTTGGGTTTTCAAGTGGGATTTCTCAGTGAATTTCAACAGGTTTTGAGTGGGATTTCAGCAGTTTCCAGTGGATTTTCAGGGCTAAAAAGGAAGAAATTCTAAGTGGCTGAAGTTGACATTTCAGACCAGAATACGGTTGTAAATTTGGTGAAAATCGCCATTTTAGAAGTGGTGTGATTTTCACACCTGAAGTCAGAATGGAGAATGTGGATAGGCATTGGAAATCTTATCCAATAGGGCACAAGGGAGAATCACCAGAATTTGAATGCGGAGTAGAAAAGTACTGTGTTGTTTTCAATGTGGAAAAATCCGAGAATTGCATGCCTAGAGATAGAAAAGACCATGAAGTCAAACCAGCTATTATGTGGAAGAGGAATTCCAGGCAAAGATGAGGGTTTTGAAAAGGAAAATCCCTTAAACCCTATTTTGCTAACTATATTCATATTTAATAAGCTTATTTACATATAAATTATGGCAAGGGGATGCTTAAAATGCATGGGGATATGTTTGCATGCATAGGATATTACATATTGGTAAAAATAGTGAGAATTATACATTTACAATGAACCACTAATGGTAAATATTGTATTGATGTTGGTATTGGTAGAAAAACCAATGACAACATGAACATGGCTGAATATGTTGCTGATGTTGATGAAGGTGACCAGCAACCTTATGGAGAAAGGGATAAGGCAACAAATCCAGGATCAAAAGTTGGTGAGTGGATTCTACAATCTCCTGCAAGGGACCAACTAAACTAGTAATGTCACGGGTGTAAGTAGGATCCATGTAGATAATGGTTTAATTATGACAATTGCATGGAATGGTAAGGGAAAGAGGTCTCATACCATGTGGTTATTTAAAATTTATACTAGATTCATATAGAAATATGTTGTTATGAGCTTAGTAACCCAAAGAGAGTGAGCAGTGGTGGTCTTGATTATAGTAATGCATCCTATATGAGGTAGTCATGGTTAGGCCATGGTATGTTTGAATGCATAGTATTCCTGTATCAATACAAGGTAGCATTGAGTAGATATGCATTAAGAGATTTTATAAATCTTGTAGTTATTCATTGAATGAATGCATATGAAAAGTTTGAGTAAATGTTGTAAATATGCATACATAAGTATGGGTGAAAATGTTGTGATGCATCGCATGAATGCATCAAGATAGTGCATGTGTTATTATGACTAACCAATGGTTGAAATGATGAATTGATGATAATTCTAGAATCCTTTCAAAAGTTGTTATGAATACAGAATAGTAAGTGCATGAAGGGGGTAGTCATGATCGATTGACCGCTGGAAATGTTCTATAGAAGGGCAAGGTGGTACAAATGATATGCTCGTGAAGTAAGGAGTATCTAAACATTTCATTTAAATTGCATAAATGATGTGACTATACCTTGCAATTTTAGTATGATAACGATTCATGAAAAGTAAATGAGTTTTGGTGATATTAATATGATAACAACTGGAAGTATTTGAATTCTATAATTCTGAAAATGCTTTAATGATTGTTGTAGCAATGAAAAATTTATATGCATCAAGACTTACCAAGTGTTTGGCTGATTGAAGTTTAGGTTTAAGGTAGATTGTTTGGGGCATGGCAATGTGGGTAAGACCATGACAAAGGCCAAAATCTACCATGTGGAATATCCAGACCGCATGAGAAGAGTCTCCTGGCTATGAAATTAGTTTGTATACAGAATGGGTTTTCAATTTGAACTTGTAAATTTCAGATTTGAGAAAATTGCTGACAACTACTAATCACTATTGGCTTGCATAGAATTGTGTCAAGAGGACGTGTTGTAAGTGGATGTTCATTTTATGCAAGTAAAAATTAAATCATAATGGGCATAGTGGTGCCGCTTACAAGAGATCAACAAATGAGGATCACCTCATTGCTAAGAAAATCAATTCCTGCAGTAGACAGAGTCGCAAATTCATATTGAATTTAATTACTAATGCCATTGCTTGGTTATGGAACAATCAAATTTGGATTGTATTAGTAGATAATGATTGACTGTTTGGCTACTTGATGAATGTGCCAGGGGTACACATGGAAATAATACCATGTGTGATGGCCTGTAGGAGCCAAACTTCATGGGGAAGTTTCCCCTATCTTGGAAATGGGTTTCAGGTGAAACTCCATTCGACTTCCATCGAAATGTCCCATCTGCAATGCATGTTTGGTAAGCAACATGAGTGAGATGGTATAGATTATGTCGGTAGGACATGTGTGGGATATGGAATGTAAAATGAGTTGGGATGGAAAACTGAGGGACTGTTAACTCAGAGAAGGGAGCCCCCATTCCTTCTTAATGAAGGAATACTGCATTGGAAAATGGATAAGTGTTATGTGACCCTAGCTAAGAATATGCATGTCAAATTGTTAAATTCAATATGCAGAGCATGTTTTGATTTTATTTCTATTATGATAGATTGCTTGAGTATGAATAGGGCCTACATGGCTCACATCGGAAAGGGGTGCACACTTTCCCGATGTTGAGTCATGAAAGGGTTTTGAATATTGACTACACCCTAGGGAGTGGACGCACTCCTGGTGTCTCAATACTTGATAGTGAATGATATGAAATGTGATTATAGTTTTAGATCAATAACACTGATGATTTTTCTTATATTACTTGTGTTGGTAGGATAAATAGATGCAGTTTGTGTGCGGGTACACAGGGTACTCCCAAAAGACTGAACACCTTCAGAAACTGCTTCACACAAATAGATCACAGATCAACACATCGATGTTTGTCACATGGTTAAAATCCTTGAGAGGGAAACATTCCATGGACCTAGCCAAATAGCTACTTTGAGCAATTTATTATGCAAAAGAAAAAAAGTTACATGAGCTTCTCATAATCGATCAACTAGCCAAGGACCCTCTATGCTCTTTAAATAGAGATCATAGACCAATCAGGTGTTAAGCCATGGATCAATGGTATGATCTAAGAGAAGTTGAACCGTCGGATTACTCTATGTCTAGAACATATCGTAACCATCAGATTAGAATATTTACAAATGCATACTAAAGAAACACACTTTTACCTTATGGATATATTACACAAGTTGATCTTAACTAACTCCTAAGTGTCTAAATATCCTAAAATCCCCCCTTAAGAACAACTTGGGATAGGATTGAAGGATTTACAAAAGTGACACTATTAGGAGAAGGAATGAGGCATTAGAGCCTATCCCCCCTTAAGGACACATTCCTGAACTCCTAACATAGACCGAAGTTTAGAAAACTTCACTTCTGTAAGAGACTTGGTGAAGATGTCTGCAACTTGATCATCTGTTGGGAAATAGAGCACTTCAATAACATGATCATGAACAAGATTTTTGATGAAGTGCATGTGTAGCTCAATGTTTTTGCTGCACTGATGTAGAACTGGATATTTGGCAAGCTTGATGGCACTTTGATTGTCACACAAAAGTGGGGTAGGATGCTGCTGCTCGAATCCAAACTCTGAAAGGATCTGTCGAAGCCATAAAGCTTCCTGATTGGCATTAACTGCGGCTCAATATTCTGCTTCTGCTGAAGAAAGAGCAAGAGTTTGTTGTTTCTTACAAGCCCAAGTGACAGGTCCAAATCCCATACTGAAAACATAACCTGTAGTAGACTTTTGATCATCAGGATCACCGACCCAATCTGAATTAGTGAAACCAACCAACAAAGGTTTCCCCCCTATACTCTAATGAATCCCAAACTAAATTGTACCTTGAATATATCGAAGTATTATTTTTGCTGCTTTCCAGTGACTTTCATGAGGATTTTGCATATAACGGGAAACACGACCAACGACAAAGGAAAGGTCAAGACGAGAATGAGTCAAGTATAAAAGACTGCCAACAAGCTGACGATACAAGGTGGCATCTACTTCAAGGGAAGTGCAAGTGGTAGAAAGTTTGACTCCAGAATGGAAGGGAGAAGGGGATGGTTTACAATCTTCCATGTGGAAGCGACGAAGAAGGTCACAAGCATACTTATACTGGGAAAGAAAGATTCCTTCTTTGGTTTGCAAGACTTGGAGACCAAGAAAATAATGCAAATGTCCTAAGTCTGACATTTCAAAATTTTGCTTAAGACTGGATTTCACATGGTTTATAAGGTTAGGGTCACTACTAGTAAGGATAAGATCATCAACATAAAGAACAAGTATGATGAGATGGTTTCATACTTTCTTGGTATAGACATTGGGGTCAGAATGGCATCTAGAAAAACCAGTGTCAAGGAGAAAGCTATCCATTTTGGTATACCAAGCTCTAGGAGCATGCTTAAGGCCATATAAGGATTTCTTAAGGAGACAAACAAGGATAGAGTTATCCTGAACATATCCAGGAGGTTGTTCCATGTAAATTTCCTCCTGTAAATCACCATGTAAAAAGGAAAACTTGACATCCATGTGACAGAATTCCCAGTTATGTAAGGTTGCAAGGGAAAGAACAAGGCGGATGGAATTCATTTTTGCTACAGGGGAAAATGTTTCATTGTAGTCAATCCCTTCAACTTGGGAAAAACCTTTGGCAACTAACCTTGCCTTAAGTCTTTCAACACTTCCATCTGATGCATACTTAGTTCTATAGATCCATTTACATCTAACAAGTTTTCTTCCTTTTTGAAGAGGAACAAGATCCCAAGTATCGTTCACCATTAAGGAACGATATTCTTTATCCATAGCTGCATCCCAATCTGGATTTCCTGAAACTTCTGCAAAATTTTTTGGATCATGATTCTCGGAAACTTGAGCCAAAAGAGAAGAGGCTCACTAAAACTGAGAACATGTTCGACATTGATCTCTAGGATAACTAGCAAGATCACCAGCTGCTTCACATGTTGAATAGACCCATCGAGGAGGCATTGGTGCTGGTGCAATTGGAGGAACATGAGCAAGCGGAGGTGGATTTTCATCCTCATTGTCATTATCAGAAACTGGATTTGGAAACCTGTCAAGGAAGCTGGAAGAAGAAGAAGAAGGCACAATTGCCGAATCAGGCTCGCAGGCCAAAGATGGCACACCCACCAAGTTAGGCTCGTAGGCCAAGAGATTTTCATGAAATTTAACATCTCTTCTAAATATTATATCATGAGAATGTGGCTGAAGAATTCTAGAACCTTTTACATCTTCAGAATATCCAACAAATATGCACTTTTCACTTTTAGGCTGCAATGCTTTCCATTTTTCATCCGGAATGTGAGCCCATGCTTCACAACCAAACACACGAAAGTGACTTACATCTAGTTTAATTTTACTCCATGCTTCTTCCGATGTTATACCTTGTAAAACTTTAGTGGGTGTGTGATTAACTATGTAATTTGCACAATTTATGGCCTCAACCCAATATTGAAGACTTAGTCCCTTAGATTGGATGATATAATTATCCATTTGTTTTAAAGTGTAGTTCTTTCGTTCAGCTACACCATTTTGTTGTGGTGTATATGGAATAGTGTGCTATTGTTGGATTCCTTGTTTAGTGCAAAAAGTAGTGAACTTGTTGTTAACATATTCTCCTCCATTGTCAGATCTTAACTTAATAATTTGATGACCAGATTGTTTTTCAACAAGGACCTTGTAGGCCAAGAACATGTTAAAGACTTCGCTCTTAAGTTTTAGGAAGTAAATCCAAGTGTGTCTGGAGTAGTCATCAATGAAATTTAAGAAATATTTGAAACCAAAAAAGGAAGCAGATGGAAGAGGGCCACACAAGTCACTATGCACAAGCTCCAAGGGAACCGCAGCGTGCCAAGAGGCACGTTTGTCAAAACTGTCTCGATGATGTTTTCCGAGTACAAAACAAGAACAAACACCATCCTTACAAGATACCAGCGGAAGACTAGTCACCATATTGTTTTTACATAGTTTTTGCAATGAGCAATAATTTAAGTGACCAAATTGCTCATGCCAAAGTTTGCTCAAGTTATCACTATGAGCAAAAAAAACTGAAGGAAAAGGTGATGACCCAAAGTTGTTAAATTTGTACAACCTGGTAATATCATCAACAGTTCTAGTAGTAAGGACATTTTGAGGATTTTTAAAATCCTTGATTACAACTTGGTGAGGTGTAAACGTCAGAGTTTTACCTTCACCCGAATGAGTGATTTGATAGACTGATAACAAATTGCAGGAAATTTTTGAAACACATAGTACATCACTGAAATGACTATTTTCTACTGGAACTATTCCAGATCCTACAACACTTAGAGATCTATCATCACCAACAAATATTTGTTTGGTGTTACATTCATGCATAGTAGAAAAGATGGCTTGGTTCTTAGCCATATGATAAGATGCTCTAGAATCAATGAGCCATTCATTTGAAGTAGAAGAAGAAGATGCAGTATAAGAGTAACCAGAAGCACAAAGTGCATGTCCATGAGAGTTAGATTCTGAAGACGAATCTAGGCTGATGTGGTGCTTCTTCGTTGCTGCTTCCAAGACTGCCATCTTCTTAAAACATTTAGATTCATCATGATTATCTTTCCCATAAAAATTGCAATGACGCTCAGTCTTATTTCATTTTTGCTTGGATCCTTTGTCATTTTTTAAAGGAGGAGCTGAATGAGAGGGTTTGGGACCCTTGTTGTTTGGCTTATTATTGTGAAAATTCTGTTTCTTGGGAGGCTTGGACTTTTCTTTCTATTGGGACAATAAGGCTTTCCTAGATGTATCTGCATTGTTAATTATTCCAAGATGAATGAGCTTATCTTGCTCTCTAATTAAGGAATCACAAAAGGATTCAAGGTTAGGCTCTTGATAGCTAGTTGTAGTCAAGGATTCTTTCATGGAGTATTATGTAGATACAAAAACAGAATATGCAGGTCCAAGTTTTGAAAGAATATGATAAATACATTGTTTGTCTTCTTTCTTAATCTTGCATTCGGCACATAATAGTCTAAGATTTTTATACTTAGATAAATAGTCTTGAATGCATGAAAAATCATTTGGATTCAAGGAAAGCAACTCATTCTCAAGTTGATGACCCCAAATTTCATTGTGTTTACCAAACACAGATTCCAACTTTTCCCAAGCGAGATTAGGTTCATCAATTCCTGATATGTGGAATCGCAAATCAGTAGATATTGACATCCCAATCAATCCATGAGCTTCATCACATCAATTTTCTCATTTAATTTTCTTATCATCATCAGTGGATTTTGTTTCTTTCCCTGAGGTTATCCTGAAAAGTCCCCTACTTTGCAGAACATCCTCCATACGAGATTTCCATGAGAAATAGTTAGAACTTGTAAGTATAATATCACAAGGGGAGGCCATACTGTAAAATAATGGCTAAAAGAACATAAAATAACTCTATATGCAAAGAACTCAAAAACATATGCGGTTCAAAAAAAAACAGCACTTAAAACTGATTCCGGATGATGAAGTTATGCTTGATCAAAGAAAATGTTGAAGATGTCTCCAATAATGACATGCCAGATATTAACTTGATCAACTAAAAAAAAGAAGCCCCCTCTTCCCAAGATCAACCTTTGACAATCACTTTTATAATAAAGTTGCTTTGAAGTGAATCACTTTTGTAGAATAAGTGATGTTCACTTTTACAATAATGTGACTTTTAAATAGTGCGGAAATAAATTAAAAGACTTAAGTGACTCACTTTTATTTTATTTTATTTATGTGAGATGCACTTTTACAATAAAGTAATTTGAAAATAGAAATTGCATGCACTAAAAAGTAGCTTGATAAGACTTGAACTCAAGACTTATCAAGGTGTAAAACAACTTTGGACCAAGTGAGCTAAGTTTAAAAGGTATATAAAAGTATGGAAAGAGGAAGGGTTTTTTTTTTTACTCTTCTTTCTCGTTTTTCGTGCGTGCTTTCTTTTTCTGCAAATCACAAAAAAAATGAAAAACAAAAACAAAAAACACTTTTTCCACACATTGGGGTTAGATCTTGGTTAGCTTACCCGGAAAGTCTACATTTTCAAGTTTTCTTGTTGTTTTTTATTTTCCGTGATCACATAAAGTGCACGACAAAGAGCATATGTAGTCGAGAAGACAAAAAAAAAAATTCTCTTACTGTTTCTGATTCGCCGCGATCACGCAAGGTGCACGGAAAAGAGCATACGCATTCAGGGAAAACAATAGTCTGAGACTAAAACATAAAAAATCTAATAATAAACTGATAAAATATGAGAGATTTAAAAAAAAAAATCCGTCACTGTAACATTGTGCCTTGAGATTTGTTGAAATGGGTGTTTCTGGAGCAAACGGAAATGGTTTTCGGTAAAATGAAAACTATTTCCTAATGAAAACGGTGCTCCGGATGCAATGGAATAGCTCCCATAGGCCAAAAATGCACATAAAATTTAGAAACAAAAATCCTTTCAAAGTTTCGGCAACACCGGTTCCAGATCTATATCAAAACCGAAAGCAGCTCTTCATAAAAGCTCTGATACCATGTGTGGGTACACAGGGTACTCCCAAAAGATCGAACACCTTTAGAAACCGCTTCACACAAATAGATCATAGATCAACACATCGATGTTTGTCACGTGGTTAAAACCCTCGAGAGGGAAACAGTCCACGGCCCCAGCCAAATAGCCACTTGGAGCAATTTATTATGCAAAAGAAGGAAATTTACATGAGCTTCTCATAATCGATCAACTAGCCAAGGACCCTCTATGCTCTTTAAATAGAGATCATAGACCAATCGGGTGTTAAGCCAAGAATCAATGGTAGGTATGATCTAAGAGAAGTTGAACCGTTGGATTACTCTATGTCTAGAACATATCATAATCACCAGATTAGAATATTTATAAATGCATACTAAAGAAACACACTTTTACCTAATGGATATATTACACAAGTTGATCTTAACTAACTCCTAAGTGTTTAAATATCCTAACAGTTTGGTGTTGCACACTAAAGAGAAAGGGTTATTGTTGATATAAGTGTATATTGGGCTGTTATATGCCTGGGGATCCATAGTAGATCCTGGACCTGGAAATGGTCGTGGTAAAGTTCCAAGCCCAGTCGGCGTGAAGGTGTATTGGCTGGACATTAATTATTTGATGTTGTGGAACAGCTTGTGTGCTGACCTAACATCCAAGTCCATAGAAAATCCCAAGGCTTGCAGAGCGAAGCAGGATCCTGTGGACCAGAGAGGAAACACACAATACAAATAAGTATTGGATTGTCTTGCAACTTCTTGCTTATGAATATAATTGTGTATATGGTTTGGTTATAATCTTCTAACTCTTGTTTAGAGGAAAACCGATGAGAATAGACTAAACATGTGAATCTATTCAATGTTTGAATATAGGTATCGCTGGGAGCGAGGACTATGAGGGCATCCTAGGGGTTCATGTGGAAAAACTCTTGCTGCTCTCTCTTTCCTTCTTTTTTGATATACTTATGCATTATGAAAATAGAAGATTGTTGAATGCATGTATGGATGAAAATAGAATGTCTTTATTTGCTTAAAATAAATTGTGAATGTTGGAATAGTTAATTCCCTACCCAAGAATGGACATGAATGAGCTCATGTGCCTGTTGGGAAGGCATGAAAAGTATGAAAGTATCCTTGATAAGACTTTGACTTCCATGCCAACTGGGAAATTAATTGACTGATTTTAATGCCTATATTATGCTTGGTTTAACAGAATTACAATGATGCATTTCACAGGTGCGAAAAGTGAAATCCAGTCATGCACATTGATCATGGAAGCAGACCAAAAGCTGTTGGACTTGGATGGAAGTCTCCTTCAAACAATTTCCAAGACACAAGAAAATCTTGGAGAGATGCTCAAGATACATAAAAGGCAGAATGAGATGAACCACCATATTTTGCAAGACTCTATTTGTTTGCAAAAGGAGGTAAAAATCCTTCTAGGAGCAATCCGTAAGGGAAAGAAAAGTGGATCAATGATGGGGCATTCATCCAATAGGTTCATTAAAAAACATTCCAGGCATGAAGACTCAAAGGAAATTGAATAGGTAAAGATGAAGCAGCCAACGAAATATTGGAAATGTGGAGGACATCATTACCACCGAGATTGCCCAACAAGGGAACATCAAGAGGTTAGAAGCCACAAAGTTCCTATACTTGGGGATGAGCCAAAAGCTGAGAACTAGTAGGAGAAGCTCATGGAAGCCAAAGGGCTTGGTCCTGAAAGTTCAAAGTAAATAATTGAACATAGGATAGATCTGCAAAATTTTGAAATTTTGGATTTGTAAATTGTATATGTATTCCTAAGTATTGGAACACCGAGGATGGTGTTATTCCAAGGGGGGGGATTGTAATACCCCACTTTTGACCCTGTTTGCATTAAATGTACATTATTTATATATTGTAATTAATCGTGGTGTGGAGCTAAAGGCAAAAGCCCCACCATCTATTTGGTTGTGTTATGTTTCTGCGATTGGAATCGTTGCTGATGGTATATCATGCTATCCAGCACGTTATGGTTTTGGCGTCATGTAAATATGCAAAACTAATAAAAAACCTACAAGCAGCTATGGTGGTGCGACGATAATGAAAAGGGCATGATTTCCTAAGGATAAGGGGGGGGTAATTGTCTAACTGTGGGAGCCATTGGGAAAGTGCCATGTGTCAACCTCCCTTTTGTCTCATTCAGCCACCCAGTCCTTTGGGGTAGGCATTAGTTGAGGGAAATTATTGCTGGGTAGTGGTGGGTGGCAGGACTGTCAGTCCTTGCCCACATGCCCACTCCATCAACAGAATCATCTCACTCTCATGGAGGTAGAGGAAACCCACGACTCCATTCTTGCCCATCCTCATGCAGAGAAATGAGCGATTTTCTCTCCTCATGCACAGCTCGAGCATTTTCCCTCACGCAGCGAGCTGGAAGAGCAGCATCAGGGCACGATTTCTGCTATGTGTGTGAATGTCATGGTTGGGGAGTATTGATGTGGGTGCATTCACAATTTTCCTAGGAATAATCCATTCACGTTCTGTGTGCATATGTGTTTCCATACCGATTTGTGGTCTGTGAGTTTGTTTCCCTCACGCACAGGCTAAGATTCTGATTTTCTCCTTCCATTTCGGGCTGTGTAACTTTCATGTGGCTTCATTGCTGAGACCAGGGCTGTTATTTTCCCCATGTTGTCCGTTGCTATGGTTTCATTTTACATTTTGGTTGTTGTGGGATCCATTACATTTTGGGGGTTGCTGCTAAGTTGTTTTGGCCACGCTAGGGCCAAGAACAAATTTGAATCACTTGTTTAGCCTGAGCTGTTTTCACCATTTGGTTGCCATCCCATTTCCACAGAGCCGTGAGCTGTTTGGTTTTTCTACGTGTATGTAGTGATTGGTCTTCGGACTATGTTGGAGTGGGAATGAAGGATTTGGTTGCTTGATAAACCTGGTGTGTTTGGGAACCACACATGCAAAGCTACAGGGCTAGATTTCTTCTCCACAACCCCTGAATAGCACTGGAAGAGAGGTCAGGGCCTGAGGGACTGCGTAGTAGAGAAGGGACTGATTTCCTGGTGTTGGGTGTGTGTGGATGTCCTATAAGTTAGGCTTGTTCTAGTGTAGGATTCCTTAGCTCTTCAATGATTCCACCAGCTTAGCATTCAGCTTTTCCCAGCTCCTTGATGGCCTGATAAACCCTACTATGTTGGCTTGGCTAATTTGTGTATCCTTGGCTATGTGTAAGCCTGCTTAATCCCTTATTCCTTCAGGAATCATGCCCAACTTGGGGGTGGTATTGTTGCTGAGAGATTGATGAGCACAATGGCCTATGGTTGGGTGGAACGTTGCAGCGACGTAGCTAGTTGTGGGACAAGTTCTTGATAAGATAAGTATTTGTGACTATCTTCATCTTTGCAATTATTTGATGTTTACTGAATTATAATGAACATGTTAAATGATGGAATGTATGGTTTGATTCCACTGTATATTAAATCAATTATGCATCTCTGCATGTTTTTACTTCCAAGCATTTTACTTCAGTTATATGTATGCAGATGTTCATGGGGCTAGTTTCCCGGTTGGTTAATGGCATGGTAGCGTCCTCTTCGTCAGTCGGAGGGTCGGGGACGTTACATATATTCTTGTTTTATCGAGTGTAGGTACCACCAAATAGGTATCTATCAGATCTATCTTCCTCGAGTGATGGTGAATATATACTAGGAGAGGTTGAAATGGATACGTGTTGTACTAGATCTACTGGTTCTATATCAACTAGATCTGAAAAGGTAAGGAAAATACTTCATAGACGCATGCAATATTTTATTGCCAATGGAGGGTCATGTAATTATGATGCCAAGAGAATAGGTGAAATTGAGTTTCCCTTGAGGTAAAGACATCTATTGCAACGATGGGTACCTAATAAGCTTCCTCAAGTGGACACGGATTTCTTCATCAATGGGAGGATGTATCGCATTGCTCCTTCATCCTTACATGGATTGGGGTTATTTTCCATGGATGGCATAAAGGTCGGTTATGGCACTATAATTGAATTGATGGAGTATGTCGGACCATTATATAGATACAATAACTAGTTGAAATTGGTCCAATATACTCGAAGTACGAGGAGATACGGAGTTGCCGCAAATTATGTACAACTAGAAGAACACAATAAAAACAAAGGGGCAACTATGTATATTGATGGGAGACCAAAAGCGTCTGAAAATGTTGCTGGCTTTATAAATAGTACACGGTCAGTGACAACAACTAAGCAACCAAATTGTAAATTTGAGGGACGCGAAGAACATCGTATATTTGTATGTGCAACAAAAACAATACTTCTAGGTGAAGAGTTGTTGATCGATTGCAACTTAAATCAAATAGATGTGGCTTCCATGGTCCAGGGTAACTGTGGAAGGTCACACGCTATGCCTCATCAGGTAAATGCTAAATACAGTAACTAAAAATGACTACAATAACTAAATGTTTTGATTTTTTTGTTAAGATTTCGTTTCCACCATTGACATTCGCTTTTTTCGTACATATTATGAATATTTCCATGTGATAACATGCTTATTATAATGTTATGCTTATCTCATTTTATTTTATGTTACAATTATTGACTCAACTTTTATTTATTGATTTATTTTATCAGGGTTGCAGTAGTGGAAAGCCACATGTTGCTTCCACGGTCCAGGGTGACCTTGGAAGGTCACAATCTATGCCTCGTGAGGTAAATGTTAAATATAGTAAATAAATATGACGTCAATAACAAAATGTTTCAATTTTTCAGTTAACATTCTATTTTCGTTGTTACCATTCGCTTTTGTCGTGCTTATTGTGAATATTTCCATATGATAACATGCTTATTACATTGTGGTAGGGGTCTGCTCATCCCCATGGAGAAAAACATGTATCTCATCCTTCGGAGGTAAAAGTAAATATTATTGTAGTATCTCATTTTTGTTTATGTTACAATTATTGACTCAACTAAATATAGTAACTAAATATGACTACAATAACTAGAAACTCCAACCCCAAAATATTTCCATGTGACAACATTCTTATTACATTGTGGTAGGGGTCTGCCCATGGTCATCATGCAACAGAATGCATGTCCTCTACTTCCATCGTCCAGGGTGACCGTGGAAGGTCACGCTCTGTGCCCCATTAGGTAAGTGTTAAATATAATAAATAAATGTTGAGAATTTTTCTATTAACATTAAATTTCCATTGTTACCATTCGATTTTTTCATGCTTATTGTGAATATTTCCATATGATAACATGCTTATTACACTGTGGCAAGGGTCTGCTCATCACCATGGAGCAGAACACGTATCTTCTCCATCAGAGGTAAAAGTAAATCTTATTGCAGTATCTCATTTTTGTTGATGTTATAATTATTGACTCAACTAAATATAGTAACTAAATATGACTACAATAACCAGAAACTCCAACCCCAAAATATTTCCATGTGACAACATGCTTATTACACTGTGGCAGGGGTTTGCCCATGTTCGTCAGGGAATAAAACACATGTCCTCTACTTCTGAGATAAAAATAAGTATTATTGCAATGTATCATTTTTATTATGTTACAATTATTTTTATAACATTTATTTATTGATTTATTGTGTTAGGGTGGTGCCGGTGGAAAGGCACCTACTGCTTCCATGGTCAAGGGTGACCGTGGAAGGTCACGCTCTATGCCCCGTCAGGTAAGTGTTAAATATAATAATTAAATGTTTCGATTTTTTCTGTTAGAATTCAATTTCCACTATTGACATTCACATTTTTCTATGTTTATGGTGAATTATTGATTGATTTATCATGTCAGGGTGGGGACTGTGGAAAGGCACCTGCTGCTTCCACGGTCCAGGGTAACCATGGACAATCACCCACTAGAAGTATATCAGTAGGGGGTGGCCATGGGAATTCAATAGCCATAACACCGCATCAGGTAAGTGTTAGTTCTTAATAGTAACTAAATTTCATTAAAATAACAATGTTTGAATGATGTTAAAAATTATTTTTCTTAATTTTATTGTTTAATGAATTAAGTCCAGTGCACTTGATCTGGGCAATGAGGAGATTGAGGATCAAATTTACTATTCCATAGACCCTATGGATACTATAAATAAGGCCATAAAAAATGCAAACATAGAAATGATTTCCTTGGCTTGCATAAGGCCCATGACACAGGAGATCAGGGCAAGGATTGAAGAGATGAAAGAAAAAGTAAAATCTTATGGGGTAAGTGGCATCTTCACATATTTTTTTAAGCTATGACATGATTTCATATCTGATATTGTGTTTTATATTTTTGAAGTGATCTGATAAAGAAAAAAAATTTGTTTGTAGGATTTTTTACAACCCGTGACTAGAGAAATTGTCGAGACAAGTATAGGTAGCAGTCATGCTCCAATGTAGCAACAACATCGACAAAGCAATGTACCAATGAGGATTTTTGACACTTCTTCAGTTGGCCTCGAATACATTGATGAGGGCACCGATTTTGATCAGCATGACATGCCAGAGCATGATGAGACGGAGCCTAGGACTCCATATGACTCCGGAGATGAGCCTACTGTAGATGACAAAGAAAATTTTCCTGGAGCAGCACGAGTTAAAAGCACCAGATCACTAGATCTCACCTTTTTGGTGGATGATGCTTGTGTTTCGATCAAGATTCAAAATATTGCAGGTATTTATTAATTAATTTATTCATTTTAATCATGAAATTGAAATGGACATATGCTGAAATTATTATAAATTAATGGATTACACATTTCTGCAGGAAACAATGTTTTCTATAGGAATTTGAATGACAAAGCATTGGAGTTATTTGGCCCCACCATTCGCACACGGTGGAATATCCAAGATAGCGCAAAGAGAGATGTATTGATAGACCACATGGTAAACTTGTTTGGCAATACATTCAACAAGAAAGTGGTTTCAAAGTTAGCCGACGAGAATTTAAAATATACCAGGGCCCAATATAGGGATAAATTGCAACTTGACCTCAAGCATGAGTGCCCTCCCATGGTTCCAGAGAAAGAGTGGAAGGCACTCATAGAGGATGAAAAGGAGAACTTTCTAAAAATACAAGGAAAACAACCACAACCTGGAAAAGAAATGTACAACACATATCATCTTTTTAGTGAAATATGCTCATTTTTTTCTTTTTCTTTTTTGTTTTAAGCGAGAATTCTGATATCTAACGTTTTTCAAAATTTTCCTTTATAGGATACCAGACACCTCCAAAGCAACCAAGGCTAGAGTGGAAAATCACGGGCAACATAAACTGGGCCAGGGTGGCTATAGAAAACTAAGAGCCCGAATCGTAAGAATTAAATGATTAACTGTAGGGAATATTTATTTGAAAGTAGCGAACAAATATCTGTTTTTGATAGAGCGAATTTTATATGTGTTATGCATTGCAGGGAAATACGTTCCAAGATGCTGCCACCGAGGAAGACCTAAAACTCGGTTTCAAGTATGGTTTTAAAAGTGTCATTGAATATCGAAAAAGCTTGGGGAAAAATCCAATCTCCCTAATGACACAGATGTAGGTAAATAAAATGAATAAGGACATCATTGCAGTATACTATTAAATTCTATTCAGTTTTTATTATATCACCCATAACTAAATATTTATGTTTTCTTTTAAGCAACAATGCAACCACAACATTGAATCCAACGGTACTCTGCATGTACCAACTAATGTTGGGGTGTGCATGTCCCATGATAGTGGGGAGCAAAGTGGCCATTCTGGTATGTGTGCTTTGGAAATAGAAATATCTACTGTGATTATAGATATTTATTTCTTGATGTATACTTATAAATTTTCTTCTTTCAATCGAAGACCGTGAAGCTCGAGAGGGTGAACCGTAAGAGGAATTAGCAAGTAGAGAAACAATTAACACACCGGTTGTCACAGCTACACAGATAGGTAAAGAGAAATATTGTAATTTTAATCAAAATGATGAACTATTAATTTCAATAATATTTCAACATATCGATATGCCCATTTTCGTTGTTGC
>LPNX010388226.1:303514-328309 GCA_001517045.1 Pseudotsuga menziesii
CCTACTCAACGATGTATAAGAAGTATGATACATGAGGGCATGGAAATACAAACACTAGCAGGACATGGATTTGTAGATAATCCACCAAATGATGATGATAATATCCCAATTATCGTCAGTTATTTCAATACAAAAAAATAGAAATCAAAGAAAAAGTAGATGTATAAATTCATGGCTTGTATTTGGATGTATATCGATGTTGTTAGTCTAAAACATTGTTTATGTGAATCACCTCATTATGATTCAATGTTTTTATGTTTATATGTTTTGATGACTAGCCTAATTATGCATGAATGTTTAAATGTTTTCTATGTAAACAACATCATTTATTGGGTATGGGGAATTAAGAGCGATGTGAGGGGGGGGAGGGTCCATATGAGCTTCCACCTTCACGTGGTTGGCCCTGTTCAGTAGGGAATATAAAATTGTTCTCGAAATAGAGAGGATCTCAATAAGGTATAAATACTCTTTTATTACTATGTATTAAAGATGGTTGTAAACTTTTAAATGCATGTATATTTCTTAAAAAATTGTTAATAAATTTAACATTTCACGGTTCATTGATTTCTACAAGAATTTGTAGTAGGATTTAAATGATTTTTTATTTGCTTATATATTATTTACTCATATAAAAAATTTGTCTTTGATGATTTATGCAGGTCTTGGTGATGGAAATGCATCTCGTGGACAACTCTTATCAAGTTGTATGGGCGAATGGATCTGGCGAAAGGACAATGACAAGGTAATGGTTTTGATGTGTTCTTTATCCTTAATGTGTTTGTCTTTATCCTTAAATTCTATTTCATTCTATTAAGATACAAGAGATACAACCAATAGTAAATAACTACTTTTAGACTATCACCCAAACTAGGAGACAACCTTCTACATAAAACAAAAATGCTTCTAAGTAACGTAGAAAAATAGAAGAAAAATCACGTAGAAGAAATTAGGATTTTTTCAGCCCTTCTTCCTATAATTTCAGCATGATGAAACCCTAGGTTAATAAATTTTAATTTTTCAAACCCTACTTGTTCATCTATCTTTCAAAACTAAATTTTCTAATTTGTATACTTGTAAATATTATTCTTAGATTATTTTTGTTTCTCTTAGGTTTTAGACTTAATTTTTATGTGTTTCTGTAACTTTTAATTTATCAAAAAAGAAATCCCTAAAAAAAGAATTTCTGTGTAAAACCCTAAAAACACAAACCTGTTGCTCCCACAATCTGAGCCTTCTCCTTTATCAAACACATGTCTGCAATATGTATTGCAGACCTCGTATGCCCTAGCTACCTTCTTTGCACACTTAAAATAAAAAACAAGTTAGTATTTCAAACTATTTAGATGGTGGTGTATTTTTTAAAATATATCTTATTGATTTGATTAGTTTTCTGCCCTATTCGCATTAGTTTATTGGGTAAATGTAAGTCTGGTTTTTTACTAAGATCTGGAACCTTACATCTCTGAATGCACAGTGATATAATTTTGACATTATTTTACCGAGTATTGTTTTGGATTTTCTTGGTACTAATTATTGCTATTGAGAGTTGGGTGATGGTAAGGGACTTGATGATTTTATATTTCAGAGCTTACATATAGGATTGAGTGAATGATAATAACATTATGGTTAGCTTGGCACTAAATTTTCATTAAGTTAGTATTTTATATATATGCTATCACATACACAGATATGGAAATCATAAGCTAAATGGCACTTTAAATGGTTAACACTGGTTTTTGGTTGCACTATTTTACACGTTCTGATTACTGTGATGATAAACTTTTAGTTGTTGCATGGCACATATGTGGACCATAAATTGATATGTCTAGTTCTTCAAAGGTAGTAGATAAAGTGATGTTATTACATGAGGAGTGTCTCCAAGGAAATTATGATATGGTTTCTAAACTACAAATTGCATACTCAACTGTGCAACCTACTTCTCAGTGCCAAAAGGTAATTTGTGATGAATTTTTTTCTACATGAGATCATTCCTAGTAATAGAATAGAAACAAGTTGTCAATTTTTTGTTGACTAACATGTCTCTTTCCCATCATGTGCTTAGGGGACTGTTTTTATCTTATGGGCATATTTTATACTAACTTGACCAATTTTGGCCATGCTTGAGGTGGTTGCATAAGAAGGATACACTTTTCATATTCACCTCTTCCAATAATGAGAAACATCAAAACAACTTACCACCAGTTGGCACTACAAATATCCTACACAGATTTTCCAGGTGAACAACTGCTCTTTTTCCCTAGGGGTTGAGTTCTTTTTTTATTATTTATTTACTTTTCAATAAAGACGAATTCAATGCACCTTTTTTTTTTGTAGTATGATGAATTATCACTAGTAGCTCTTCACACGTAGTAGAGAAAGTGATGATATTTCATGAGAAGTGTCTCAAGGTAATTATGATATGGTTTCTAAACTACAAATTGCATGCTCAACTGTACAACCTACTTCTGATCAATGCCAAAAGGTGATCTATGATGAATTTTTTGTTATATGAGATCATGCATAGTAAAAGAATAGAAATAAGTTGTCAATGTTTTATTGATTAACATGTCTCTTTCCTATCATGTGCTCAAAGGATTTTTTTTTTCTTTCGGGCATATTTGGTACTAACTTTGACTAATTTTGGCCATGCTTGAGGTGGTTGCATAAGAAGGATTAGTTTTTCATTTTCATCTCTTCCAAAAATTGCGGGCTTGACCTTCTCTAGTTTCATTTACACCTGCGGGATTCCTCAGTCTTCAAAGCTCGAGCTCCCTTCATCTTCAAAACATGGGATTCCTTTACTTCTGACTTGTGAGCTTCTTTAAGCTTCTGCGGGTATCTATAGGCCTCTACGGGATTCTTCCAAGCTCTGTGGGAATCCTTCCAAGCCCTTGTGCGATCTTTAAGCCCCAGTAGCCTTAACCTAATTTTGTATCACATTAAGTTGATCCAAGCCCAATGGTGCCTACGTATTTTATCGATGGTATTTTTATAGATGTACCCCCCTACCTTATCATAGAAATCAGCTCTCAGTGGTGCCTAGAATATCATTTAATTAATGTTTATATGATCCCTATGGTGGTTACAACGTATTTTATCGATGGTATTTTTATAGATGTACCCTCCTACCTTGTCATAGAATCCACTCTAAGAGGTGCCACTTTAGCCTCTAATTATGTATTTTAGCCAATTATTATGAATTTGTTCATCCTAATGGGAGAACAATTTTTGAGGCAATAATTAGGGTGCTTAGGGCCACTTTGGGTACTTTTGGGAACTTTTTAAATCATTATGCCTTATTTTTTAGAGTTAGTTAACACTTTTTGACCTCCCCCCTGAACTTCCCATTTATTTTTTTCCCTTTTACTTCAATATGTTTTTTTCCCATATATTACTTTCACGATATATTTCTTTTCTATAAATCACCTTTCCTGTGTTATATTTTATCCATTTATTTGTCTTTAAAATATAGTATGTATTTGTTCACAAGCACTTATTGAAGATCCAAAACCGTGGAAAGGAAGGTTCCTTTCCATGGTTTTTAATTTTTTTTTAAACTTCCAGGTTTCATCTCAATATCGACAAACTTTCCTCGCGGGTACTGCAAAACCGTTGAAAATCGGGGTGGATTTCCAGGAATACCATCTCTATAGAGATGAAGTTTCATGGAACAATTACCATTCAACTTGAATATTTCATTGAAAGTATTTGGTTTTCCATGGTTTTGCGTGGAAGAAATTTCTGTTCAAATTCAAGAATTTGTTGATAGAGAGACAAACGTTTGTCGAAAGTGTTCCACGGTTTTACATGGAAACAAAATTTTGTCTAGCAGTTTTTGGACATATTTTCATCATTCTAGGGACAACAAATTTGTCAATAGAGCAACAAAAGCATGGAATAAATTTCTATTCAAATTCCAGAATTCATCGATAGAGACAAACGTTCGTCGAACGTGCTCCACGGTTTTGCGTGGAAACAAAAATTGTCTAGCAGTTTTTGGCCATATTTTTTTCGTTATAGGAATGACAACTTTGTCGATAGAGAAACGAATGCATGAAATAATTTTTTGTTCAAATTCCAGAATTCGTCGATAGAGAGACAAATTTCGTCGAACGTGTTCCATGGTTTCGCGTGGAAACTAGATTTTGTCTAGCAAATTTTGGCCATATTGTCATCGTTATAGGGATGAAAACTTTGTCGATAGAGCGACGAAACGTAGAAAAATAATTCTAAAAAATCAATTTCAAGGCTACCATATAGAAGACACGTGGCAGCCAGTTTTCATCTCTATATCTATGGCTTATAAATTTCATCGATATATCCATGAAATGAGTGCTACAAAATTTCACGACCGTTATTATCGCAATTGAGATGACAAAACATGGAAATAGAAACACAGAACCATCGCTATTTTGATATTATGTATTAGTGCCTTTCCCTAGATACAATTCTACAAACTCTCTTAGAACTAGGGAAAAATCTACATTCTTCCCTTTGTGAAAATTGATAAACTTTCCCAAAGACCTTGTCCATTTTCTTGATGACCTCATCTCCTTAGAGGTCATTGAAAATTTGGAAGTATTACCTAGACATGCACTCATGAGATTATCATGGATGTCAGATTAAATTCTAGGAACCAAAGAGTTAGGAAGACACAATCTATATCCTAGAACCAAGACCCCCCTTCCATTTCTCTATTCATATGTTTAATTTACTCAAAATTAACCACAAGAAACCTTTGGCACAAAATATCACTCAGACATTTGTTACCCAATTGCCATTACTTTAGTGTACGATAGCACCACAACTAGGCCATTTTGTTGAAATAACAAATCAAAGTGGCTTCTTTGAAATTTTTCATATTGTCACAAAGTTCATTTGATGAGACTTGTAGGACCAAAGTAGAATTTGAGTTCTCTCTATGAATCTCCCTCCTTGAGTAGAATGTTGGGGCTACAGGTCCCTAAATGATTGTACCACATCCTTAAATGATCTCCTTGGAGAAAGATACATTCTTGTTTGGAGAACCTGAGCTAACATATCCATTAAAGGAGGTTTTTGATGAAAACCTCACATTGTTTTTCTTTTGGTGAGAGGAGGGGGAATTAGGATGGGTGGTTTCTAAATGACTAGTGATGCAACTAGAAATTGTTGATCCTAATATTTGTGAAAAAGAGGATCCTAGGGAAGTAGAGGAATTCACCTTCACTACCATAGAGGAAACCTTCTTGTGTGCCATGCAATAAAACCAAGAGAAGTAGAAGCATGGTCAAAGGAAACAAATAGAGATCCCACTAGGCGCTAGAGGGGATGACTATCTAAGTATTTTTGATGAGACCCTAGCAATATATGACAAAGAAGGTTATTTTTTCAAGTCCATAAGATCCTCTATAAATATTTATGTTATATTTTAAGCACTATTTTGGTTCATTACCTAGTAGTTCATTTACCTATTTTAAAAGGTGTTCTTAAAGTTATGCATGGAGTCTTAGCACCTCTTCAAGCATCATTGGGTTAGTTATATCAAGCATCATTGGGTTGCTTATATCATTGTACATACTCTTTGGCCATGTTTCATGTTGAATATTATTTATAGAGATTAAAAGAATGATATTTGAGAGAATCGTGTGCCTTAATCCTTACACTCTATTAGCGACTTAGTTGTCGTCTCTCATTTTTTGTAGGTTCCTTTTAAAGCAAGACCTCTTTAGACAGATAGTAACTTGTATCCATCTCCATGTGGACTTTCTCCTAGATTTCAGTTGTAAGTTCTTATACAATGTTATCACTGACCTCTGTCATGGATTTTACTACAAAACAAAATTTTCTAAATGCACTTGTTATTTTATTTCCCAGGTTCCAAATGTATTGCTTTCATTCTAAGCAACTGCACAAAAAGGTTAGGTTGGCATAAAACATCATTTTTGTTCATATATATGCTTTCATAAGGGAAAAGCAGAATCTTCAAATCACATCTGCTAAGAGTGAATAGCTATAGCCTAGAATTTTGCTTTTGAAATATAAACAACTAAATTAAAACATACAATCATTGATTCCCATCATGTGGGACTTGTACTCCCTTCTAGGATAACAACTAAAACTAAACCTAAAACTCAAACACAATTTTCAGACTCCATAGCACCTAGAAAAACTAAATGAATTCCATGATGCCTTATACCATCGCCTTTGTTGTGAAAATGATGTATGTATAAAATGACATCTATAGTAGCCAATTAGTTGTCATATTACTAGAAACATCATTGGCCACCATCTATAAATTTGTAAATCATGCAAATAAATTTAGTAATGACAGGGACAACCTGGGAAACTAATTCCAACAACATTGCAATCTTCTACCCAGTGATGCTTGGTAAACAATTTGAAAGAAACAAGATAATTTAGTCGAATGCTTATAAAAAAGGTTACTTAGAAATCTTATCAATTATTTATGAAGGGTATATATTTCTTTATGATTTTGTTCATGTGTGTTGTAAATTAAGAGACCAAGTTATATGAGTGAATAAATATGGCATTTAGCCCAAGACGATGAAAAATTTTTGTGACATGGATTTGTAAATGGGAGAGACCTTTTTAACTATAGATTGGACATTATTTAGAAAGTATATTACATGATCCTCCTTTTACTTGAAGAGAAAATATTATTTCTACAAGCTTCCATATGACTCTAAAATATCACATTAAACCTTCTACTCTCATAGCTACAATAATGGCTTTATCTAAACATTTAATATCAAATAACCCTTGCATATGTTTTGATCTATGAATTTCATCTTGATATGTAAATATCATCTAGTGGGTCAAGGGTAGGAAAATGTATTCTAGGTATTTTTTCCTTAAAAATATTTTAGAGTGGGTAATTCAATTGAGCATTGTAAATTTTTACCTAGTTTCTATCAACTCTTTGGGTTAATGCATTTCCAAAACTTATAAATATCCTCTAATATGTTTGTTGATCCATGTCTTGAACAATTTTTTTTTGTACCCTCTGAGCTGCCAAATATCAATGCTTAACTTACTCACCTGATTATGAATACCATGTAACTCTTGGAATATTCATAGAATTGTATGGCTATATTTAGAAGCCCTACTCATATCACATAATAGGACAAGACCCTTTCCTTAAGGGAACTAATACTGAGATCCTATGCATGGGTTATAACTACCCCTAGATAGGAGGAAAATGAAATAAGTGAATTATATATTCCCAACCTATTCATCTCTTTTACCTAAATCCATTCAAAGAAATTCAATCAAGCATGGGATAAATACAATCACATGGTCTTGTGGTAGTTTGGATAACATCACATGTTATCCAATTAGATGTAAAATTGACAATGATAACATGAGAATATGAACTTAAGACCAAGTTTTTTCTTTGTTTCTAAAAAACAATCACTATTTTGAAAGTGGATTTATTGGAAGACCATAGAAACTGGTCATATTTTCTAAGAATAAACATGAATCTACATCCACAAACATAACTTTTAGTTCCTTTGATATTGGTGCTTCTTCCTAAAACCCATCCATATCCAAGACTGTCAAATTCCTAATGTATAATTGAAGTGTTCAAGCCAGTGACCTTCACCCGTGAAACAAAAGAAAATTTTTGGCTATTACATAAATGAGTATGGTCATTGTCTTTCAGTTATGAAGTTGTTAATACATATATAATATACTCTTTAGCTAAATATTTGGTTGAATTGATTTAAAATTCAAGAATGATGAAGTTTGGAGTAAGTTGTAAAAAGATGAGTTTCCATATCTGAATGTGTCTTGGTTATCATATTTTCTGATGAAAGCTTGAAAATGGTTGTATTACTAAGGTCATATTTTTTTTACTAGTGCATTGAAAGTGGCAAGAAATCATTTCTTTTGTTTGGAGTTAACACAATGGTCATGAATGACCCTGCAATTAGTTCCATTGGTTTAATAATATGGTAATGAATGTAGGTTCAGAATGATGTATATAGAACATCCTATATCCAAATTGGCATATTCCCAATTGAGGCTCCATGTCTCTTTGAAGTGAAGTTACATTTTGATTTTAGGGGTTGAATTCTATCTTTCTTAGTACCATGAAGATAGATTCAATTTGAAGAACATATGAGGGTGGGAATGAAATTGAAATTCATAAAATCATTGATGTATGCTAAACCAACTCTTGTCCTTCCTAGTGATCTAGTTTTCAATTGAGATAAAGAAACTAGTTCTAGTCAATCAAAGCTTTGATTGGTAGCAAGGGTAAGGCTTCAACTTCAAGGTTTTGATCCTTAAAGACTCTATTAAAACTGTTGGACATAGAAGAATTGTATTTTTTTTTCCCTGGATTGGATGCAAGTAGAAAAGGAAGCACCCTAATATGAATCAAGGAAGTAAGGGATAACAAGGAAAACCTTTTTTTGTTTCTGTATTTTACTTTGGCTAGAAAATAAGTCAAGATCAAACCAATGAAGGGGCAGAGAGGGTAAATAACTCGGAATCCATATCTTAAAGGATTCCTGGGATGGTTCTTCACGATATCCTCTTAGAATAAAATGACCTCAGGTTTGAAAGTTTAGATAATTTGGCCCTTTATGGAGCTGTTATTATTCTATTATGGTGCTCCAAAAGGGAGAATCTACTCAAATATAGGATAATAAGTGAACTAGAATCTTTTCCCTCTAACACCAGGGATTCATCATTGCTTCTTTTTATTTTATTGTTAGTGTGGGGAATCTAATTCTTAATTGTGTTACCCAATCTAGATTTACAGTTCTACCATCCCAAGGAAATATCAGTCAAATGAATTCTCCGCCTATTGCTAAAAAATGTGCACACATGCATATACTGATTTCTAGTATTGAGTTTTTTGTTTTTTTAATTACATGGACAAACTTCACCTTAAATGTTAAATAGATTTATGATGTTAGATAGAAATTTATTGCGGTAAAGTTGCAACTCGTGACAATCCCAAGAACAAAGAGCAAGTGTCCTTGCAATATATTTATTGACTATGACTTTGAATTTTTGTTCAAATTAAATCATATGATATATCAATAGTAGGCACATTGATCTGCTGAATTTGTTGATGCTTTTGTGTCTGGATTCTATTTGGAATTAGTGTCGCTTCTATATTAAAAAGAATATTTTAAATGTTGATGTCAATTTTTTTTTAATGCCGTAGGCTTCTTGTTTGGGAATTTTGGTCAATGGGTTTGAAGTACCACCAGTCTAAATCATGGTTTTTATTCATGTATATCTTCCAGTAAAGAGAATAATATTTGCAAAGTTTTTCTTGATCTATGTTGGACCCACTTTATTATCTTTATTGCATAGACAAACCTTCAAATGTAATGATTGTGTTGAAATTAACACAAAGTGCAATAAAAGTCAGTAATTATTTCCATAGATAGGTGAAGGCCAACATTTTAAGATACATAGTGAATTACGGATCCAAATGTAAAGACCAATATAATATTCAAAAGGGAAGAAAGAGGAAAGTGTGATCAAAATATGCAAGTTGGTCAATTATTTTGAGAGTGGATCGATCCACTACAAAGGTTAAATCTATACTTAAGTGACAAGAAGATTAACCTGTGGGTATGTATATTCTCTCTGAGATTATGTTCCATATCTATAGATGTTCAATGAATAAATGAATCTCAATGTGATTATATATAGAATCAAAACATGTCTATATAGAATGTAAAGTATGGGGGAGTGTTCAAGAGAACAAGAGGACACACAAAAGCTTGGTTAAATTGTAAATTAAGTGAAACTGAGTTGAAGAGAGGATTGTTAGGAATCCTTATGCAAGGTGCTCTCTGTTATTTATTACAAAAATTGGAATTGTTTGTAGTCACATGACGAGTGAGGAGTTTATGGTATGCACATGTTGTTGGTAGCATTAATAGTCTAGCCATCAATTTGTCTACATCAAGTGGTATCAAAGAAGATTAGTATTCTTTGATAGGTGGGCAGGCTAGATGTTTTAGGCTACATCAAGTGGTATCAGAGAAGTGTAATATTATTTGACAAGTGGACATGCTACATCAAAACCACCCATTTGAATTTTCACATTTTCACATTGGCCACCACATTTGATCATATTTCCATTGGCTGTGATATTTTGAAAATGAGCTATATGATAGACACAACAATGGGTTTCTTTGGCTATTTTTTATAAATAAAATTATGGATGTGGTTGTTCTCAATCAATAGAATCACTTTGCGGTGCTTGATGTGAGCAATCAACTTCAAGGTTTGGGTGTCCACAAACTTGATAAGGTATGGAGAGATTGGTGTTCCTTGTAAGGAGCTTGCAAGGTGGTTTCTTAGTATGTGGGAGGGGTGGCGTTCTCCAAGTCTGGTTCAGGGGTTCCTTTAACTAGGAAAGAGAATGTTACAGAGGTCTACTTCTTTGTGGGTGAAATAAATCCCTAATTTCATTAATAATTACTTTTAATACTCACTAAATAATACTTAATAATTATAGAATGTACATATAGTATAAAAATGGGTTGAAACATTTTGAAATAGGTTACATCATTACATAATTAGCTTGGTACTCTTTTTATGCTTCTTGCTTTAAATATATGTATGACAACAATGGACTTAATATGGCATTTGATGCCTCAATTAAAGTACAATGCACATGAGAGAAAAACTAAACTCAAATCAAGGTGTCTCAGTGTTATGGATGAAATATGGCAATCCTAGATGTTATATGTGTCCTTCATCTCAACAAACTGACATTTGTTCGTCTATTTGAACACCCAAAGAAGAGTTAAGTTGAAGGATTTATGTGAGTTGATTTTTTGTTCACTGAAAACATCTCTTAAGTTATTTTCTTAGCATGTCAATGTGGTCATCCATGTGAAACTTGTTGTCTATGTTACTAAAATCTTGGTTCCATATAAGTCTAGATTGTTAATCTTTAACTTCATTCTTGTATATCTTTTATTTATGATTTATCTAACAATATCATGGGTATAGTATAGTGCATCATCCATTTCCACATACAGGTTCATGTGAGCTAGGTATTATTTTTCTGATGTTGAACCTCTTCATAGAGTTCATTATTTTGTTCATGTAGGAGGAGAGCTACTTTGCTCCACTAATAGACATGTTAAGCTCTGGTATTTGCATCCCACCAAACTATTATCTATAACAATATTGGTCATATTCACTCTAGTAACCATTGCACTAATTGTTAGAAGATACTACTTACTAGCGAAACAAGAATTAGAAATAAGTGGTCATGCTAATCATGTTTTTGGTAAAATACATTGGATTCTCACTTAGGACTTCTATATGTTAGGCTATGTGTGAAGGGAAGATTGGTTGTGCAATAAAACTTTCTATATTGCTCCAAGGATTAATATAAATTGGGGCTGTGTAAAGGGTGGATGGTTGTGTACTAACATTGTCTATATTGTTTCTAGGTACATTAATATTAAGATTGCCTGTTCCACGGGCTAGAAATCCACATCTGTGGCAGGTGCCATTGGTTCCATGCATACCATCTCTATCCATTGCCACAACTTTTTTGTTTTGGGTTCCACAAATAAGGGTTCTTTCATCAGATTTTGTGTTTGGACTGCCATAATGTTTAATTATTTCTTTTTTTGTCGCTACAATACATCATACAACACTTCAAAAGATGGCAGAGAGGATGGGGAAAACTTACGATTTGGGAAAGGTTGGTAATTTATTTTCTATATATACAATTAAAATAGCCCATGGGGTTCCATAAAATCAGCATCAGGCCTATAATAACCTATAAACTGCAGTTGTTTTTACTATTTACTTGTAGAATAGCTTTTAAATAGTCACATTCTTTGGATATTTGCCTTAGATTTAAACTATTATATATTTGCAAATATTTTAAATTGAACTTGATTCATTGGAGCTTATGTGTAATGACATCATTAGGAAAATATATTTACGCTTCAGGGAAATGCATTTAGTGTATAACTATTTAGGAAAATATATGCAAACTTCAGGGAAATGCATTTATTGCATAGCAATATTTCTGCAAACAACTTTTGAGTATAGGAATATAGAATTTTTGCAAGTAATTGTTTTAGTGTGAGTCAGGTACATTTTTGTAATGTTAGATGTGGCTAAATGCATTTTTTTACAATGAGCCAAAATGCATTTTTATTACAATGAGACTCTATTTGAAAAAAATGCAGGGTCATTAGTATCTTTGTTACCTTCTAAACTTCATTTCTAAATGTATCTCGTAAAACAAGTCCATCTAGGATAATGGATCACATGTGTTTGGCATACAACATAGAGTTGCATTTTCCTATGGCTTTAGAAAAGGCTTAAACACATCATAATAATTTTGGAAGTGCTCTTGAGAGAAATTGACAACATATGCTAAAGTTGTTAAAGCAACCTCTTGCATCATCTTCCTTCCTTGAGTGCAAAAAAAACATTTATTTTCTCACTATACCATCTACATACGTTTATGTTGAATGAATGGTCTCTTTTTTGGTGTATGCATTTCTTGGTACAATGTTCCACTATTTTTAAGTGGTTTACTAGTTTTTATTTCCTTACAAATGATTGCATTTCTTCATTTAGTTGTGGTTGTGTTCTTTCTTAGCACTATTCTATGATGTCTGGGAGTTGACTATGCAACTGTAAGCATAAATGTTTTCATGTATACCCTTTGAATCAATTCTACACCTATTGATCTCTACCTCCCTAAGTTTTGTTGACTGCATTTTCACTACACCATCATTGTAGAACTAAGTTTCATTGCAGTGCGACCCTTAACTTGTCATCTTACAATCCTTCCTTTGCAATGGATTGCATCTCAGTCGAGGAGAGGTAGCATCCTTGAGTTTTGAGATTGTGATTATGCTCCCATCTTGTAAAATGTGCCACAGTAAATAGTGCATGGTGTGCTAGGACAGTTTAACACTTAACAATGTACTCATGCAACCATCACAAAAATGAAACCTCATCTCCTTTACCTTATCTATAGGTGTTTTATCAATGTACAATGGTTAAATCCATGCTTCATTTTTCCTTTTGGTAAAGTGTGCACGGTAAAATTTAGTCTTTAATGCATTTCTCCATAAAATCCTTAAAAGTATAGATTTATCATAGTGGATTGATAGAGGAGGTATTAATTTGGAATGAAATCCCATCATCAATATATGCCTTATTAAGATTATCAACAATCTTTTGATATGACATTAAATAATCTCATGCTCCTATAGAGGTGTTTGCTTTCATTTTTTTGGAAGTTGTTTGAACACATCCATCCTTCTGTCTCAATGGGCAGATGTAAGGATGCCCTTAGTTGATAAAATTAATGTCATGGAGGAGGAAACCCTTTGCTAACTGTCACTTCTTGTAGCTTGAATTTGTGTACTAGATAACGGCATACATATATGGACAAAGTCCTTGGAGCTATAAAACAATTTTGAATCCAAGGTCACATGGATATACATGATGTGAAGCTACAAAAAAATAGTAATGTAGCCAGTTGTCCAGTGTACACAATATTTACATTTTTTCGTTTGTAAAGAGTTTAGTTGTGATTTTGTCATGTTTTTAAGTCTGTCAATTACTTAGTTACATGCTAGTTAATTATGGTTACATTGATTCCCCTTGAAGTCATTAAGTTGTGTTCAACATTAGTTATTTTCAACTAGACTCTCCAAGCTTGCAGAAACCCATATCAACCTTATTTTACAAAGAGTAGGGATATCATTTCAAGTCTACAATGGTGGAAAAGCTAAATTCTTTAGGAGAAATAGAGTGGACATGCTATATGGTTTAGGAGAAGAAAATGGTGGTTCTTTGTCTTGTGGTTGATATATATGTGATGTTACCGGCTATTTTGTTACCATGACATTCATATGTTTTGATTTCATTCCACATTAATACTCTTATTCTAAATTTTGCCTATCAGCATTGTCACTAGGTGTGTGTTCCCGAATACGTAACAACTGTGTGAACGAGATTGTTTATTTGTTTATTTCTAGGATTTGATACATTAATACTCATCTTCTAATTGTGTTTTATCATTGTTATTCGCTGTGTGTTATGAACAATCTCATGTATGTAACAATTTCAACAAGGATATGGTCTATAAGGCATTGCATTGATTGTCGGAAAAACATTGTCAATCTAGACATTGGCTTTGCAAATTTAGTTGTTGTCTTTGGTGTGCAAGACAATGGGTTGATGTGATAGCATTTCACCTTGGACTATTACTAATTCATATTGATGGTTTTGGTGTCATGCCTTGTGGGAAATGGTTTTTTTTCTTTGTCATGTCAAAATATATCTTACTGTAATGGCATTATCCTTATCTTGGCATTTTGTTACAAAAGGAAGTGGTGCCTCTTCCTAACCTAATTGTTGATATATTGCAGGGTGAGTATGCTTGGCCTTCCCCTTTCCTTCTTTATGCGGAAAAGATAAAAACATTATGTCTATCAATACTTAGAGTACCCCTTTCACATGCTTACTTGAAATGGCCATGTATACATGTGTGTGCATGCTTCTATGTATCCATGCAAGCATAGTTGCTTCTGTGCACATGAAAACATGTGCTGTGTGTGGGTTAAATTTCAGATATGGGTGGACACAGAAAATCACTAGAATATACATATTCATGAAATTATTTTTTTTTATCAAAAAACAAATCCTCGTCGGATTTCTGGCAATTAGTGGCTAAGCTTTGACGAGCTAGCCATGGCTCTGATGATGGATCCAACCATATATCTAACGATGAATCCGACATTCAATAGTCAAAAATCTGACAACTCGCATTCGAATTTTCGACACCATATCCGACGATGGATCCGACATTCAGTAGTCGAAAATATGACAACTAGGAGTAGAACTTTTGACATCCTATCTGACAATGAGCAATCGATATTCCAACAGTAGGAAGTTGGAAATCCAACAGTAGGACATCGATATTTCGATGATGGATCCGATGAGTTGAGGTCAGAAATTTGACAACTCACTGATGAAATATTTCTCCATGTTAGCTTGATACTCTATCGAATTGTCGATGGGTTTCAAACTAAAGTCGAATATTCGATGAATTCCCACCGACGACAAAAAAATACATGGTTGTTGAATAGTAGACACGTGTCTGTCTAAGTTCAGACAATGCATCCGTCGGATTTTGGGCTCAAATTTTGTTGTGTCCCAATTCTAAATTGACCCCCATGCCTTTCCCATTCCCATGCAATAATTTCCTCAACCAACTTCTAGATGACTGGTCAAAAAAGGACAAAATGGGTAGTTGACCACTTTATGGGTTTTCCCTTAGACATTTGGATTTTCCCCATAGTCTCAAGGGTTTGAATATTTCCCCCTCCATATTTATTGTGAAATCATGCCCCCATCTCTTTAACGTTGCGATGCATAGCTAGTTGTGGTATTTTTATTAATTTTCATTTTACATGATGTCTCAAACATATTGTGTCTAGCTAGCACATAAACCATCGACATCGATTTTAATCGCCGATACATAAAATACTAAATCCATGGTGGGGAATTTGCCTTGACCTCCACACCATGATCAAATAAAATATTTATATCATGTGCAATTCAATACCATGGGGTCAAAACCGGGGTGTTACATCAAGTTATGGGAATCAAATATAAGAGACCTTATTTTGGGTATAGATCAATGGGTTGATGTGTGTGGAAATAAATCCATGGGTATCACAAAATAAGTCTAGGAAAAGTTGGATTGGAAGGGTATGAAGGTATTTGGTTGTGCCTTTTAGATTTGATTTTTTTAAATGTATGGGGAGAAGCTAACACTAAAGATTTATGTGAAAATTCAATAACATTTTGTTGATCTATGTACCTAGTAAACAAATAGTTCCTTTGAAACAAGTTCTATAATATTAGGATGAATGATAATGATTCAATGATCAATCATCTCAATGCATTTAAAACTTGGAAAGTTAGTTATCCTTTCTTGAAATTAAAATGTTCACAGAAGATAAGTGTGTGATGTTGTTATGTTCTTTTCCATATTCATGAGATATTCTCATTTTATCCATTTGCAACACAACTACAAGTACATTAAAATTTAAGAATGTAGTTGAATCATTGTTATGAAAAGAGATTAGTTGAATATCCATGGAGGAACTTGTATAGGATCCTAACAACCTAATTTACATTTAAGAAGAGAAATTTTCCCTAATTCTGGGAATAATGGATAGTCTAGACGACCACTTCTCCTTTGAACAATGTCTATCATGTGAAATATATTATATCCATAGGGTATTGAATAGAATACATGAGTTAATAATAGGTAAACACACATCAATTTTACCAATGACGTGGAAAGTTCATGTGTAGGAGGAAATTCATGACAATGGATATGTAGTCATGATGGAGACTTTGTCCAACACAAAAGGAAAATTGAAGCACTGAAAGATAAATACACATAATGAAAAATCTCAATATAATGCTTAAATATTTCTTCAAAGGACTCTGGTATTTTAGATGATGGATTTTTATCCTACTTTCAAACAATGGTGTGTTATCACATAACCAATTGAAGTCTACCAAAGTGGATATAAATGTATAGATACATAAAACTACAAGCAAGATAAAATTCCAAGTACTTTCCTAGGTAACATTACATTGATCCAATAAATGTGTACTTACTAAGGGTTAGAACAATAATAAAAACCAACAATATGCTAATAAGGTATGGGTGCAAACAAGATTAACACAACTTATTAGTTGATACTTGGAATTTCTTAAGAATGAGAGGCTCAAATCATACCATGGATTGCTTACTTAAGTGTTGGTTTAATATTTGTCTATGGTGCTTAGCAATGAATCTCATTAGGGTTTGGTATAAATTATTTGAATGAACATGGAGGGGAATTTTTGTGCTGGATAACATCTTCTTTGTAATTATTTAATCGGTGTACTAAAAATGATTTCCATTGCTGTGTATTATAGGATATATAGGATTCCATGGACAGAGGACGTGGGTGCCCTAGAGCTACTAATTGCATAGAGGAAAGTGGGTGGAAGAGGATATGAAAATGAAATCTATGGATACAAAAAATATAAGAAGACAAAACAAACTCAATCAAATGAGAAAGGTATTCATGAATTCATAAATGTTTCAATGTATAGGAAAGAAATTCCAAAATTTGCAAGTTATAAAAATGTAATGCATGAAGAAAATTAGTGCCCAAAGTCATTGTTTTGTCTTTGAGGAATTTGAGGTCAGGGGAAAAGTTTGTAAAGTAGGATGGCCATGTGTGGTAGGGATATCAAATCCTTTTCTTGTTGAAATTTTGGCTCAATATATATGGCTTATATCATCTAATGTTTTTTTCAACTCCAAAACATGAAATAAATATGTTGAATATATGACTAAAGTGAAGTTTTGTGTTGTATAGCATCTTCTTTGAAATTATTTAAATTTTGTACTAGAAAAAATTGTTGTTGTTGTGTATTACAAGAGGAAAATGGTGCCATGGACATGGATCGTGTTATATCAAATGAGGATACAACACATGATGTGGGACATCAGGTGCACAAATTTTGACTTAACATATGCTCTAAATTAGAATATGTATACACATTACATCAAAATGGAAAGTGGAAAAGAAACTAATAGAGGCCATCTTATGTATATATATGTCATGCATACATACACAAAATAATACAGGATTTATAAATACTAGTAAGGGAAGGGACCTTAATGTAAGACTTAATTGTCAATTTGTTGAGGTTATAAATGATAAAGATGGAGATGTGGAAAGACAGGTTGATAGATTGATGATGGTTGACGATATTATGAACGTTATTATTGGAGATGAGTTGTTTACTAATTACCCTTTTGGAAAATGCATTCATGCACGAAAGAGAAAATAATAACAAGGTCTCCCTAAGGATGTTCCTAAGGGAAAAAAACCAAAGAATAATCAATGAGTTTGGATTGCTTTTTAAACTATGTTGTCAAAAATGTGTTTTATTTTAAATTAGTGTATAAAAGTATGTACTCTAGAATATAATGTATCATTATTCAATGTGTATATATATATTCATACATTTTATATTTATTTGTTAAGTATTTGATTATATTTCTTTGAAATGGATACATTAATGATTTATCCATTTGTTGGTTACCATTAAATAATGCTTTCATTTATTGATAGGTAAAATATATTGATGATACACCTACTAATAATCAAGATCCAACTGGGTTATTAATATTTGGACAGGATGGTCCAAGCCATCCTTTAAACCATACCAGGGTGAAAAGAGCAGCATTGAAAGAACACTACCACCTACAAAATTTGAAGAATTCGATGAAATTAGCATACATTGATGACAAGCCACCTATCCTTCATGATAATGATGATGGTGAAAATGTAGTGCACGAAGAAGGATTGAATGAAATTCTCATAGGTTTCTTTGGGTGGTATTCTAAATATATACATAAAATTATTTATGCAAACCACAAGGTTTTCTACCACCAGATCATAAGTTTATAAATCGCGTCAAGAATCAATTTAATGGAAAAATTGAAAATAGAGTCCCTCCCATGGTTATGGGTCCAAGTGATTGGCTTAATGAATATGAAGATGATGAATCGAAATCTTGGGGTTTTTTTTACTGTGGTTCTTCAATTGAAGAACCAGAAGGAATGAAAAGGAAATCCATATTTTATGATATCCCTTACTGGAAGAATCTATAATATCTCATCTATTCGATCCTATGTACATATTAAAAAATGTCCCAGATTCTATATTTTGACATATATCAGTCAAATATAAGGACACCTTGTCTTCGAGGAGAGATATTGATCTTTCATGTACCAAATTTGATAAAATAAATTTGCGGCCAAACAAAGAAAATGAAACATATGCAGAAGCTACGTGGATTTTGAAAACTACAAACCTAGACCAACTAAAAAATGTCACCCATTCAATAAGGATACCTACTGGATATGGCTCATCATTGTATCGATATTTTATAGTTGATGGATATATCGCAAGATTTTAAACACATGATTTCCATAATTTTATGAAGGTATTATCATCATTTAAATCTTACTGTTGGCATTTAAGTACTATTGTGTGAAAAAATGTTTAAAACTAATGAGCTTTGATAAATGTGTTTGGTAGCATATCATGCCATTAAAAATTAGGGGTGATTCATGTCTTACCGTTGACTTAAGGAATGTCATAAGTCAATTGTTAGCATTTACAAGGTGTGTGGTATGAAATGTTCATATGTTAGAGACATAGAGATATTATATTGCATTTTAATTTTTACTAAAGTTTTATGCTAATTTAGTATTATTATATTAGGTGGGTGACCTCCAAGGAGATCCACAAATGTGAAGTGGTGATATGGAAGAAGGAAATTGCAGAAATTGTATGTGTATTTGAGAAGGAGATCCCTATAAGTTTCATGGAACTACAAGTCCATTTACTTATACAACTAGTCAATGACATTGAATTGATGGGTGTCGTATAAATGAGGTGGATGTTTTTCTTTGAGAGGTATATGGAAACTCTAGAAATAAATGTCCAACAAAAGGCACATCTAGAGGGTTTCATGGTTGAAGGGTATGTATTGAATGAAGCATTTTTCTTCCTATCTGAATTCCTTAGTAAATATTTTGAATATGGGTGATGATTATGAAATGAAGAACGTGTATCAAATATTTTTGACGGAGAAAAACCACAATCTTATGGTGTTCAAGTAGAAATTAGTAATCAAATTCATAATCACTTTAATTATTTTTATTACAATCATTATACTCTATAATTTGTTTTTCAAATTAACAGCATGACATTTGGAGTTTGAAATATACATGTTGATTTTCAATAGGTGTAGAAAAAAGTGTTTTGCTTGACAAGTTCATTCAATACCACCTGTATGAACAAATGGATTGATTTTTATGATAAAAAATAGAATAAGTGTTAGAACCAAGGAAATATTTTAAGAGATTAAACCCAAGGAATACTCCACTTCCCATTGATCTTCTTGGGGAATGGGGAAAATATTGCACCTACAATGGGTTAGTGAACAAATTCAAAATTGAATAAATGATGTAGGTATAAATGCAAACATAATAGAAGATGAAATCAACATGTCTAAAGAATGTGAAAAAAGTACATTTGGAATTTTACAAAATATTGTTTCAATACATTTTTGACACTATTAACTATTTAAATATGCATAATTATACGTATTTTCATTGAAATAAATGGTATTTCACAGGCGAGGAAATATCCTACAATGTGGGAATATGGTTAACATTATCATGTAGAAAGTGTAGATGTAAAGAGGTGATCCTTTGGTTGTGGCATCATGGTTGATTTCAAGAAATTTAGTCTAGCAAGTTCAAAAGATATGAATATTATTGAAGGGAATGTTCAATATGTTGGGAAAATCCAAGAAATTATTGAGTTGGATTATCGCTCTTTTAAATGTTGTATTTTAAGTGTAGTTGGTATGAATAATTTGATAGGACATGAAGACATGATACCCATATTGGATTGTTTTCTATAGATTCCAGGTTCCTACCAGAGAATAAGGAACCTTATGTTCTACCAATTCATTGTGAGCAGGTATTCCTTTAACTCAAACAAGAAGTGGTAGTGATCAATAATCTATTAATTCATAGTTTATTACAGATGTGTGTGTGTGTGTGGTGGGGGGGATTATTAATCAACATTTTTTTTATAATATAGGTATAATATATGTATGTGGTTCATGTGCATGTATTTTTCTATGAAGATATTTTGGACCCAAAATGGATATTTGTCATACGTTATGATCCAATATTAAGGCATGTATTTGATGATTCCTTGGTGGATACATAGAATAACAATTATGGCCAACAGAATATGAGTGAGGGATTAGAGAACAAAGAAGAAATGGATATTCATGACGATGTTGAAGATTATTATGTTTACACAGAAGAATTCAAAGTTGATAATGATGAGAATATTCCTTTAGTAATGTGGAGAAGTAGGGTCAGAGGTGCATCGTTATAGAATGATCAATTAAATTACACCATCGTTCATGACAATCAACAAAATCTAGAGTTCGATGATCTTATAGAAGACAACTAAATGGGAGGTATAGAAAATGATGATCCAAATATATCGCATAACAATATAGATGGTCTAAAAACAAATTTCATTGATGTTGAAGATGATGAAGGTAAGGACAAGGGAGATTATAATACCACTTTAGCAGGATGGTGTAGAAAGAATAATATTAAATACTTACAAGAATATATGATCACTGACAATGATAAATTGGATGGCATTGTTGCAAACAATAATGTAAATGATTTAGACTTCTAAATTTACAAAATTTGTAATATGTGTTTAATTAAACATGTTGGGCCCAGAAATGACCCCTTTTTGACCACCCTAACCTACCTCTTTTTGCCTCATCCTACTCTATTATGTATACTAAACAGATATTTTTACTTCACTCGGTCCCTCAATTCATAAAGGTATGGTTAATCATTGTCTTATTTTGTTAATGCTTAGGATTGTTGTAATCAGGGCTTTACATCTTAAATTATGCTAACATATGGTGGTTTTATAAAGATAATTCGAGATGTAAAAGATACAGGTGTAGCAAGACGAACATGCGAAGAGAGGGATGAACATTCATTGCTAAGATGATCCCCATCCATTCCATCATTTCCCAAAGAACGCGGTCCCAGGGTACTATTCCATGCGAGCTGTACAAAGGTAGCTGCAACAAATTTGGAGGCGTTTCTGCTAAAAAATAGTTGCAATCCATGGAGTATCTTCTTAATTGATCATGATATTATTTTTGGCTTGAGTAAAAACCTTCCTATATCTTCTGCTCTCATCTTGCCATGACTGTAACAACTTATCGTAATTAGGGCAGCCTAAAGATCAGAGATCTTCATGGCTGCCCGATAATAGTGGGAAGATGTTATGATTGTAATTGTATAAATACTGGGAACTATTCCGAGCCAAGGGTCAAGAAATTAATCAAATTATTGTATCAGTTGTGAATGAGGTTGTGTGCTCATTTTCCATTTTAATACAAGGAGTTTGATTCTTCAAATATCAGCATTCTAACGTCTGTTACTTCCAACATCTTTGCGTGAAGGATGGGCTCGCCTTCCCACAAGGATTGCTGATTTAATTAGGTATTTTATTTATTCTGTCGTGTAGTTGGATTTTGTGATAATTTCCTTCATTTACAATGAGCTGCAACAATCATGAATTTGTTGTGTGTCAATTGAATGATCAGTAATTTCATCTTCTATAAACTGCAGTGGTGTGGTGTGCCAGTCGACTGTATAGGTTAACTTTCTTTTATGCAACTGTGTGATAGTTGTGACAGCCCTGTTCATCCCTAGTTCTTTTAATCGTTGTTTTCTTTAGATCTTTGCATTTTGTTTCTTCACATTTATAATTGCAGAATTTAATTCTTATACTTTGAATTTCTATAATAAGCTAAATTTAGATAGTTGAGATGGATCTTTAGATGGTTTGGTAATTAAGGATTTAACTTTCTGCAAAAGTAATCTAGATTTTATTTCCTGAACCTTTTAATTCTAGAATAAGGATTGTAAGAAGGTACTTGTGATTGCATTCTTAAGAAGGTAAACTAGATTAAGTAGATTATGGGATGAGTCCGGCTGAACAGGAAAGTAGGGTCATTCATTTACAGCATCAGCTACTTAGACTTTAAAGCATATACAGTGCACATTATCCTTGAAATAAGAGGCTTCCCTGGGTTGACAATTTATATTGAACACTCTGTATGTTGGGTTTAGTAAGTGCAATAGATGGTCATTGCGATAATGGGGAGATGTCACTACAACAAAAACTGGATTTAGCGTCGAATTTAGCGCCGTATTTTAGTGTAATATTTTCCCAATTGTGATGAACAATCTGGCGCTAAACTTGGCGCTATTGTACATTTTCGAAAAATGCCGTCTATTGCATCTTTTTTTCTGTTCTTTTTAACATCCATTTTTGCGTCCATTTTTGTGCCCAATTTTTTGCATCTTTTGTTATGCCTTTATTTCCGCCCAATTTTGCAACTTCTAGTGCATCTTTTTTTGAGTCCTTTGTTACATCCTTGTTTGCACCCAGTTTCATGCTCAGTTTTGCATCCAATTTTGCGTCTTATTTTTCTCCTAGTTTTTCATCGAGTCTTGCACCCAATTTTGCACCATGTTTTGCATAAAATTATGTGTCCAATTCTGCATCTAGGATTGCATCCAATTTTCGGTCCAATGTTGCATCTAGTTTTGCATCCAATTTTATTTATAATGTTGCATCCCCATTTGCATCTAATTGTGTATCTTGTTTTATGTCTTTTTTTGTATCCATGTTTGTGCCTAATGTTTCATCTCGTTTTACACCATATTTTGCATCTAGGTTTGCACATAGTGTTGCATCCCGGTTGATGTCTTTTTTTGCACCTATGTTTGAGCCCAATGTTGCACCCAGTGTTGTGCCTAATGTTGTGCCTAGTTTTGCAGCCATGTTTGTATCTAATATTGGATCTAGTTTTGTGTCCAATGTTGCATCCCATCTTGCATTCAATATTACGTAGTTTTACATCCAATGTTTTGTCCCATCTTGCATCCAATATTGTGTCTCATTTTAAGTTTTTGTTTGTGCCAAGTGATCCTTCCATTTTTGCACCTGGCGTTACACTTAGTTTTATGTCCATCAATACACCATATTTTGTGCTCAATTTAATGTCCAATTTTACGTCTAGTTAGGAGTCCACTTTTGCATCTACTGTTGCGTTTAGTTTTGGACCTAGTATTGCATCTAGTTTTGAGTCATTAATTGTGTCTAGTGTTGAGTCTCTTTTTGCATCCAATTTTTCGTTGTGTGACATCCATTTTTATGTCCATATTTGCATCTAACATAAGGTCGACTTTTGCATCCACTTTTGTGTTTGGTGTGATGTCCACTTTTACATCTTGTTTTGCATTTAGTGTTGCATCTAATATTGCATCCATCTTGCACTACTACATTTTTTACCTTTATAAATACATTCCAATATCATTAGGGCATGGGAATCGAACCACCAACCTCTTTCTTGTAAAACAGGCGCTCTTCCATTGAGCTAGCACCCTTTAAGAATCTGAAAGAGGAGCAATATTAACACATAGATTTGATCATTTGTAATTCTAATAAAAGACAATAAGATCCAAAGACATTCAAGCTTAAAATCTAATTTAATTTTTCAAACACACTAATAAGCACACAAATATACCGTCCTTAGGAAACAAAATATCGTAAACAATTACACGATCTATTAAAGTGGTCCGCAAAAGAGTCTTAGAGAACAACATAATGCATTGATGCATACCTAATAACTGAAAATTGATATGGACAAAGAATAAGGGATGTGTTTAAGAAATAGTTGTAGAATCCAATTGAGGATGTGTGTGTTGCGACATAAATTTTGTTATTCATTGATGAGGTAATTTTGTTCAGCAATGGGATGGTAAGAGAAGAACTCATGAATGGTTACTAAAAGAAGATGCCTACAAACTAAATAGTGCTAAAAACTAAAGTTAAAATTGGGGAATATTTCTTAAATCTGCCAAGAAGTACATATAACTCCATTATACCTACCATCTACAAAACTTGGACCTACTACAACTTCAAAATCAACCACTATCTATAGAATAGACCATACCGTAGTCATGGCCTATTAGGAGAGGGTATGCACATTCAAAAATAAGGTTTATCAACCCCAGAAGAATGATGCCTAAGTGAACAG
>LPNX010388226.1:341847-364620 GCA_001517045.1 Pseudotsuga menziesii
GTTCTATTTTAGGTGTTTTTTGCATCCTTTTTCTAAATCTGGCGCAAATTGTGGCATAATTTGCACTGGATTTTGCACCTAGTTATGCGCCAAGTTTTGCATTAGGTTTTGCGACAAGTTTTGAGCCTAGTTTTGCACCTGATTTTGTGCCTAGTTTGTACATCTACTCTTGTTGCGCCCCCTTTTATGCCCATGTTTGCCTCAACTTTTACACCCTTGTTTTCATCCACTTTTGCATCCTTTTTTACATCCACTTTTGCATTCACTTCTGCTTCTTTTTTTGCATCCCTTTGTGCGCCAAGTTTTGCATCAAATTTTACATCATATTTTGAGTCTATTTTTGCATCTCATTTTTTTTCAGCGATTTTTGCATCCACTTTTGCATCCATTTTTTCATCCACTTTTGCACCCATGTTTTAATCCCTTTTTGCATCCCATTTTGCATCTATGTTTACGTCTTGTTTTTCATCTACTATTGCATCCATGTTTGCATCCACTTTTTTCGCGTCCCAATTCCCACCCATTTTTGTGCTTACTTTTACACCCACTTTTGCTTCAACTTTTTCATCCACGTTTGCATTTTTTTTGCATCCAATTTTACATCAGTTATTGCATCCCTTTTTGCATCCACTTTTGCATCGGGTTTTGCGTTGGGTGTTACGACTACTTTTACATCTAGTTTTGCATCTACTTTTGTTGCATCCACTTTCACATCCAATTTTGTATCCAGTTTTACATCAGTGGTTGTATCCACTTTTGTGCCACTTTTTTCATCATGTTTTGCTTCCATGATTGCATCATTTTTTGCATCCACTTTTGCATCACCTTTTGCATCCATTTTTGGTGCACCCCATTATGTGCCCACTTTTGTTGCATCCATGTTTGCATCCTTTTTTGCATCCATGTTTTTATCCACTTTTGCATCCAATTTTACACTCAGATGTTGAAGATGAAAATGAGGATAATGATTATGATATTGAGGAAGGTTATGATGATGATGATAATGTTGTTGATAATGAGGAGAACGATGACAATGATAATGATGATGACGATTATGATGATGATGATGAGGATAATGACAATGATGGCATTGCCGATGATTATGATGGCAATGAAATGAATGGTGATGATGAAAATGACAATGATGATGTTGATCATCTTAAAAAATAAGTTGTTATTTGTCATGCATAAATCATGTGTGTCCTCCGTGACCCTTTTCCACTAATCACATATTTTGGGTAGATGCTATTTCTTATGCCAAAGGTAATGATGAATAACTAATGAAAATGTCAATAATCATGATTATGATGTCAAGGAAAATGGTGATGTTGATGACATGGATGATGATTATGCCGATGATGATGACTATTGTAATAATCATGATGACAATGCCAAAGATGATGATGATGATCATCATCATCATTTCCATCATCATCTTCATTAAAAACATCATCACTGTCATTGTCATCTAGTTCATCATCATCATCATTTCCATCATCATCTTCATTAAAAACATCATCACTGTCATTGTCATCTAGTTCATCATCATCATCATTTAAAGCATATGGGATATGTTTACCATTTAAAGCATTCATAACAAGCGGGATTATTCTAAAACACCCCACCAAAGTACAAAATTCAAACCACAAGGGAAACATAATATTGAAATTGTTCCAATTTTCTTTCTCCCAACAAAACATGCTTCATTTTAGGGAATTATGTTAAAATACATACATTCATAGTCCATCCATACTATACTTGTAATAAATGTAAATATAATACTTACCCTTGACTATTGATTTTTTTGGTGTGCATACCTGTTTACCCTTGACTGTTGATTATTCTAGTGTGCAGACTTGTTTACCCTTGATTGTTTATTTTTTTTCTCTTCCAACACTTTTAGCCTCGAGAGTTGCTCAAATCCTTTCAATTCTCTTTTTTTGTAGCAACTCATTTTTGTTTTTAAATTTTTTATTCAATTTCCAATCTTGCTTCATATTCTACAGTCTCATTTTGTTGTTTAATGATCATCTCTCTCAATTCCCTTTGAAACTCAACCTTCAAACTTGCAATAAATGTTTCTTTCTGCTTCAATTATTGCTAAAGTTATACTTCCTTACCAAATACAGTTTTCAATGGTGGCATGTTCAAAACATCAGGCCTATTTTTCAGCTCATTTTCAAGTCTCCCTATAGTTTCCTCATTTTTTTTATTTTGAGCCTGATACATGTCTTTTAGTCTGTCAAGGTCATAAATCGATTCTACTAGAACTATGGTAAATTTAGAACATTGATCCTTAATAAGTTGATCCTTCTGGCCAATTATTTTTTCAGTTTCCACAATTCTTTTCTCTAAACCTGTAACACGATGTACCAAATCAAGAATTTGGACATCCTTAGTTATGCATAATTCATCGCTAGCTTTGAAGGAATCCTCCCACAAGGTAGATTGTTCTTTGAAATTTACCATTTTATCAAATAAAGAAAAAACAAATCTACCATCAAAAATTCCATATATCATCGATATAGAGACGGAAGTTCCTCTAAAATTAAAACATCGATATTGCCATGATTTTTCCGCCATTATAAAAAAAATGAAGTATTAATCCATGAATGTTCAAAACATGGAAACATTTCGTCGAAAAATCTGACCAAATGTATTAGTGGATCTATATTGGAAGACACTCTACCCTGTACCATCGGTCACCTGGCACAGGCTTTGTCTTTGATGCCTCTCTCAACACATAACAAGAATTTAAAGGTCGGTGACGCTCGGATCAACTACCTGGTCACCCTGCTTGATGGCCTTGTACGGAATTGGCTCGAGCAGTAGATTATAATATGCATCCTCTACGACCACTCCATTGAATTTGGGAATTCCATCTCTTAAGCCAAATTTAGAGAAATAAACAACAAGCAAGTAATTCACTCACTGATAATGTCGCTTAGACTCCATGCAATGCCTCACATGGGTAGCAGCTCGAGGGGAGAACAAGGCCAAAAAACATTATGTCGTTCCATTTCTATTGGGCATAGAGACGATATCCACATAAGTGTGCGTAGAGTGGTGGATGACTGGGAAGTCGAGTTCGTAGCTCATCACTGCACAACACAACCCTTGCATCATAGGCTTTTCCACTACTAGCGGATGAATATTTTTCTTTCCCATTTTCTATAGGAAAGCAACTATGCTCCCTCACCCACAACTTCCAGCGATTTTGATAGCTCCTCAACACAACAAACATCCTTGGCTTCATTGAGTCTGAACCAGCAGTAACTTGCCAAAGAAATTAACTAGATCGAGGACACCAAGTACACATGATGTATGTCAGAGGGTCCACTCGACGTGACGACAAGGGGTCAAACTGAAGAAGGGCACATGTAGATTGATAGCTCACCATAATAGATGTCGACACCTCCTCCTGCAACGAAGCCACATAAGGATATTGAAACTGCTCTCTCCGGTGAAGATGACAGTTACATCAAGCCGTGTCCCATTGTCGAAGAACCATGGCGAAAGCTGTAAGGTCCCAAGATTTTCTAAAATATTATGTGTTTTTTTCTCTCTTTTCTATTAGCTTTGTTAGTATGCCAAATAAATATGATATTTTTGATAGGGATGACTTGGTTTCCCTCACAAAGGGAAATGTATGGACTAATGCAATAATTTTATGTATGTGACCTGATATTAAAGATACACATGTCTCAAACACTATGCATGTAATATTTTTTGTACTTTAATATAATTTTATGCTACTTACAAAAAAAATGTTTGTACTAAAACTTAGATTCTCCTTTTCGAGCTCTTTCCTGGGTTCCTTTTCTAGCTTGCCTTTATATTATGATTTCCACTCTAATCAAATATCTAAGCAAATGCCTCCAAAATCACAAGAAGGTGCAAAATTTCTCTCTAGAGATATGGTGAGGATAGACATGTTGCATGAGATATTAGTGACTTGTATTTCTAGCTTTTCAAATCCTTGCTCATAATCACCTACAAGTTTTTCTCTATACGTGTCCACCGTGTTTAGGGTTTGAGGAATTTTTCCACCACTAAATCTTGCAATTTCCCACAAAAACCCAAATAAAACTTCCCTCATAACAATATGTTTCATAAATTTCCATGTATATTCCATTGGAACAGTTGTCACAATGGATTTTACAACTTAATTATTTGTATTAGCATATTTCTATTGAATGCTAAATTTATTCATGTTGTTCCAAAGCATTATGTTTATTTGTTCTTTCACATGTATTTTGAAGTGACTTTTTTTGTTATAATTTAACCATGGATAATGTATACTTTATACAGGCACGTGCCATATCAGTAGATGGCTATAGACCTACCTTTATGACAATCAATGGTATCATCTATCTCATTCAAGTAAAAATCATTCATGAGAATTGACATCTACACTACTATAACAATATGTTGTCCCAGATTATATTGAAATTCAATATCCAATAATAGTTGAAGCAAACAAGAATCAGAAAAGTATCAGTTGTTGCAAACATAAAAATATAGATAAAAGAACGTTGTTTCCAAAACAGGACTAATTTCAAATAGCTAGAAGGTTTCATAGCGATAAATGGAGAACATTACACAAGAGTGGGAGGTGAATTGACACAAACCGAAATTAAATGCTCTTAGAAAGTTTTGAATATTTTGATAAAATTTCTGGTTTGAATATATTAAAAACAGAAAGATCAAGGATAACAACAAATTTGAAGAATTAGATATTTTGAAGGAAAATTTCTCTCCAATTAAATGCAGATAATAGTTTATGATTTGTGGCTTGATTTAGTCTTAACAATTAATCTGTAATACGTTTTTTGATGATGATGGATTCTTGGGCTGGCCATCTAATTTCCTTTTTAGGAGTGAATGATACTAGCCCTATGAATTATCTACTTCTTGTTTGGTTGAGGCTAATTGTATGTAAGTTGCTTGGCCCAACTCCTACTAAAGAGAAACATGTGTTAATATATAGAAAGTTGTATACAATCCACCCTGTCATGTTGGATAAAGAAGGAAATGAGAAAACATATGGGTGCAAACCTCTCATTGTATGACAAAAGATACAATGAAAAAAAACCCAAATGAGAACTGGTTCATTAGAGGAAAACAACCAACTAGTGAGGCTGAGGAAGTCACCTGGCATGTAGCTCAACTGGTGAGGATTAGTTTCTCTATGATGCCTAGATTTGGCCTATTACTCGTTCAAGAGTTGCCAGAATTAGTGTCCAAGATGATCTTATTATCATTTAATTTTTAACTTTATTTGGTCACATAGACCAATAGGCTGAAATGATGTTTAAAATTATAATTATATTTATTGTGATGTTTGAACCTATAATTATTGATAAGTAATTTACTCAAGTTTTGACACATCAGAAGACTGTTTTCACAAACCATAAACAATATAATATGGGAAATTAAATCCACGTGTGATTCTGATCACTCTTGAAGAGGGGGTGAAACTATTCTTGATAATGTCCTAGGATATTTTGCTACTGTTGGAGGTTAAAGGAAATAGTAAAATACTAGTGGAGCATGTGATGGACAGTTGTGAGCATGTTTTAGGATATTCATGGAATCCTCCAACCTTATAGCCCCACCAACATCAGTTATGGGAATTGTTTTTAATCTTTCCACCATTTAATGATAGGTAAAAGATATAATTCCTAAATAGGGGTTGGTTTTGAGGAACTATATGCTAAATTATGAAAAGTTGTCAAAATATAAGAAAAACAACAGCTGGAAGATTAAACGTGGCAAAGGATGCAACTGCAATGCAATGCAGCAGCAGTGACCCTCACCTCACATAGAGAGTGAGAGGGTGATTCAGGGGAAGAGAAGTTCAGATTTTAAACTATATTATGAACACAGTCTTTTCAACTTTTCCATACTAGTATAAATCCATGCTAAATAAATATTTATTCTACATAGAGAACTTGTTTTTTATAATTCCAAATCAAAATTATTTAAGCAAACATAGATTACTAAGCAAAAAAGTACCCATTCTTCAGAAAAAATTGCACAAAAGCCAATATATATGACAAACAATAACTATTAGTAAAGAAAATTTAAAACCAACATATTAAACCCAAGAAAATAATACAAGCAACATAGCTAACCAATCCCTCAAAGGAGCCAACATAAACAACTACTACTACTATCCCTCAAAGCTTAACAAGTATATACAAAATCTCAATAGATGAATGTGGACAAGTGAGTATAGCACTAAAAACTCTAAAAAAATACCAACAGAGCTTATATTCCTTGTTGACTAAATGTTAACTATTACAAAGGACCCTCCTCATATATAAAGAGATTTGAGAGGTTAGGGTTAGGTGCAATCCCTTCGGCCAAAAGAGACTTGATGATTTACAAGATACTTGTCACTTTTGGAGAAGTGGCCATTTTTCTAAGTCAAATCACTTTCAACTTCCTTCAAAAATATATTCTTGCCCTATATGAAAAAATTAATATTATTTTTCTCAAAAAGTTACAACTCGAGAGAAAGAAATGGATTTGAAAAAATCCTTTGAAGATAAAATTTGGAGTTACATGTCACCATTTGATTTGGGATATGTTCCCTCCATGGCACTTGTGATGGCTAATCATCAATTGAATGGTACAAACTATGGAGCTGAAAGGCCACAAAACTGCTATCAATGGCTTCCAAGGCGGTTCAAGTCATGGAACTTGCATAGGGGCATTCATCTACGCCTCAGATGGAAATTTTTTCTTACGAGTGTACCCCAAATCATTTATAAAAATTGATCTCAAACTAGGTTCAAAATGAGAAAAATGCGTCTTGCCATGAAAGTTGTTCTGTCTAATCTACCTTTCACAAATTATCTCAAACTGAAATTTCCTAAGTTCATTATAAATAAATTACAAGTATAATTAATGCATTGCCTTTTGTTTGGTGAAAATCAAGCTAAAATTGAGTGAGATTTGGCCAACAGAAGGAAAACAGTAAAGGTTTTCTTGAGGGAGATGAAATCAAAATCTAAGGTCATTATTTAGAATTTATGGGTGAAAACCTAAAGAAACTGTATAGTACTAATATTCACTTCTCCAAATCGAATGGATCTCTTTCAAAGTAAAAAAAAATCAACCTAGAAGGGGCCTAATTAACACACTTTACTAGCTGGATTATGGACCCAAAAAAAGGGTTACTAGGATTTTTTGAAATTTCTTGGTTGAATATTTGAGTCGAACCCTATATATTTTTTTCGGCCTCAAAATCCGAATGAGGGAGATATGGAAATTTTGGTTTAGGCATTTTTCAAACACTTAGTGGACAATTACTTAGTTGAGGACTTTTGTCAAACAATTAGTAGATAGCCACCTATAACTCTTCCTTCTCTAATTTCCTTTCAACATTTCAAAAGATACCAGAAATGAAATCAGACCCATACACATGGAAAGAAAAATTCCCAAAGGGAATCTACGTTTTCATAAAAATACCCAAATCATGGGATTGGCCTCGCAAAAAATGTTTTTGGAATCAACATGGGGGTTCCAAGCCCATATGATATGGATACTTTCCTCCACGACATCTCAGCTGGGTATTTTATAAATAAAATTGGAATTCCTAGTTGTTTATTCAATAAGGGTTGGAGAGGCCATGTGTCCTTATTGGTGAGTCAATGTAAAAAAAAGGAATCGTAAGTCGATTCAATCTTAGAGGAGACAAAAATAATGTTTCCACCAAAGTCTAAATAAAAGGAAACTAGAAATGCAGTTTGGAAATGAGGGCGGGTTTCTTAAAAGGCATGTTGTTGTAACACTAGTTCCTCATTCTAGAAACCCCAAGTGAGTGTATCAGCTGATTTATTTTCCAAGTAAACTCCTGTACAATATGCAAACAATGAGTAATTTAGTGAATTGTTGAGTTCTTTGAAAGTCACTCAACATAGTCTACTCATTTCTTCAAAAGTCGCGTCTCAACGAGGGGTCACAAGTTCATTTTCCATAGACACAAAGGAACAAAAAAATGAAAAAAAAACAAGGCATTGATTTGGTGAGAAAAGAGAAACCATTACAGCAAAATACCTTATCAAATACATCTCTCTTAGCTATCACGTCCCAAAATCGGAGGCAAGCAAGAGCTACTAAAGTTGTGAGAGATACTGCTATTATATCATGCACAATTTGGTTTTGTGGGAGGCTAATAGGAATAGTGAACCCATGATTTAAAATGCCAAATCCATAAACTCTTGGTTTTTGCAGAGCAGGTCCCATGTCCACCATTCTGATAGCATCCCACTTGAAAGCCATCCATAACAACTCTAAAAGGACTACCTTGATAAGTAAAAACCCACTAAAATATTTTGCAGATCCACTACTAAAATGGTTGATTGAGGGACCTGAATGATTGTTTCAAACCAATTCATATGAGGGAGTTCATTGGGGGATTTCATGCACTAGATGCAAAATACATGCTAAATAAAGATTTATATGTTTCTTCTGCATAGAGAACTAGTTTTTTAGAATTCCAAATCAGAATTATTTGGGCAAAACTAGAGCATGCTCAATCATTCTAGGGCACTCACTTATTTGGGAGCATTATGTCAGCCTTTGCGTGACCTGCAAACCCTCCTCTACCTCTGCAAACTATCTGCCTCTGCAAACCCTGACCACTGTAAACCCTCCTCTGCGTAAACACACTTGACCTCCGGCAGCACCTCCGACGACCTCCTCTGCATGACCTCCAACAAACCTCCTCTATGTGGCCTCTGGATGTGGAGGTATATTGTGTCGGCTCCACTGTGAAATTATTGATTGGGTTCTTTGTTTCGCGAGGAAATATTGTGTCCGGGCGATTGTGGTTTTATATTTTGTTTTTATTTTTTATTTTTTTGTGTTATTATATTTTATTTTATTTTATATATTTTTGTTTAATTTTTTTTATTTTTTATTTATTTATTTTTTTTATATATTTTTGTTTTGTTTTATTATTTTATATTTTATTATTTATATATTTTTGTTTTGTTTGTTTTGTTTTTTTTATATATTTTAAGCATATTTTATTTTTTATTTTTTATATTTTACTAGCCATTGAGATGTGACTTGACCCTCGAGTCCCCAATAAATCTAAAGTGTGACAATGTGTCAACAACTACGACTATAACAAAAAAGAACAACTACTAGTCTACTACTAGGCCTGAAACGAGCTCAAAACTGTGTGCCTACTACCTCTGTCAACATTGCTACCAATGTCCACCTTTTTTTGTCAAAATGAAATTCAAAAGGCTAGTTTGATGAGTCCTCCTCTACAAGACTTCAATTATTTCATGAATATCATTGACTCGCGACAACTTGTTAGATTTTATAATTCAAGCTAGCATTATATTAGGATATTACATTGAGAGAATAACAAGCACAATAATCAAACACAAGAGCCAATGAACACAATGTTTTTCCTTGGGGAAACCATAAATGGAGAAAACCCCGCAACTTCCTCAGAGATAGAATCAGCACTAAAAGTAAAACCCCAAAACAGTAAGATGATCTCTCGACAATAGTAGCCTCTTTCTTTCTAGCCCCAACAACTTCTTCTCTCTTAGCTATGCACTACAACTGAGTGTGAGTGAGTGTGTGATAAATAGAGAGGCTCACTCTCTATTTATACTATTTCCTGACTTGACAATAACTCACTAGGGCCAACTTCTTTAGGAGATTCTAATAATCCTAGGGACCCAGAACTACGGGGACTTTAACCCTTGAACAATAGGAGGGTTACCCACAATGAATTGACATGACTTGTTTACATTATAGAACATCCTGATAGGAACATCAGGGGCATGACATGACTCAATTACATTACAGATACTTCCTGGAATAAACATCGGGGTACAATACATGAAATATACAAGTGAATACACTCTGAAGTTACATATACATCAAAACTCCCTCTTAACTAGGAAGGTATTCTCTCGACACAATTTTTCAGTGCTGGTCTTCTTCTCTAGATCATCTCATCATCTGCATCTTCAAGTCATCTTCATCTTGGATCTGGATCATCACTGGATCTGGATCATCACTGGATCTGGATCATCATCACTGGATCTGGATCATCACTCGATCTGGATTATCATGAGGACATCATCACTGGATCTGGATCATCACTGCTGGATATAGATTGTCACTCCATCTGGATCATCACAGGGACATCATCACTAGATCTGGATCATCACTCGATCTAGATCATCACTGGGTCATCATCATAGGTGCTATCTCATGATTGTTCTCATCAGAGGAAGTTCTACACAGCCAGCCATTTTTCATGATGGTTGTAGGCCTAACCTCCTCGTAGGTCTTCTTCAGCACTTATATCTAACCCTAAGTCAGAATGGCCAGCACTCACATCTGACCATGAGAGGAACACATCCAACACCATGTGAGAAAGGAACACACTTACATTCACTAGCATGATAGGACAAAACTACTATCATCAGTGAAAAGGCACAACATTCACATCCACTAGCATGATAGGACACAACTACTATCATCTATGGAAAGGCACTACACTTACGTCTGACCTTGACTAGTCAGAAAGGCACAACAGTTACATTCATTGGCATGATAAGACACAACTACTATCATCTGTGAAAAGGCACAGCACTCACATCCACTAGCATGATAGGACACAACTACTATCATCTGTGGAAAGGCATTGCACTTACATCTGACCTTGACTTGTCAAAAAGGCTCTCAGTCCCAGACTAAGGGTTCTTGGTAACTGACCAAGTTCCTCCATTAAGAGAATGGAAATATCCCTTATATCTTATCAAGTGGGAACATATCCCTCAATCACATCAGAATGGCCCTGCACTTATATCTGATCATGTGAGACTACATCCCACAGTCATATCAGAATGGCCCTCAATCCTAGACTAAGTATTCCTGGTAACTAACTCGGTATCTCCATTTAGTGAATGGAAATAGACCTTATATCTGATCATGTAGGAACCAATCCTATAGTCACATCAAAATGGCTCAACACTCACATTTGACATGGAAGGAACCAATCCTCTCACCATGATAGAATGGCTCAGCCCTTACATCTGACCATGGAAGGAACCAATCCTCTCACCATGTAAGAATGGCTCACGGACTCATCTCTTCCCCTTGGGGGAAACCTCGATCTGAAGAACACCAAGCTTCTCCCTGAAGTACTCAAACTTCACTCTGGCCAATGGCTTCATCAACACATCAGCTATCTATTCGTCTATTGCAACATACTGGAGCTTTACTGCTCCCCTCTGCACCATATACCTGATATAGTGATACTTGATCTCAATATGCTTCAACTTTTCATGGAACATTGGGTTCTCTGACAACTTCACAAAACTCTGGTTGTCATAATATATACAAGTAGCATCCAACTGGAGATCAAATAAATCATACAACAGCTTCCTCAGCCATATTGCCTCACAACTAGCTGAACAAGCTATGACATACTCTGCTTCAGCTATACTCAGTGCCACATTGGATTGCTTCCTGCTAAACCGAGAGATCACACCTGATCCCATAATGAAGCAACACCCTGAAGTGCTCTTCCTATCGATGGAACTGTCTGCCCAATCTGAATCAACATAACCCTCCATGTTAATCTTCTGATTCACCTCATACTTGAGCCCATAATCAACTGTACCTCTCAGGTATCTCATAATATGCTTTGCAGCAATCAAGTGAACGTGTCTTGGATCTATCAGGAATTGGCTGAAGGTGTTAACAACAAAGCAAATATCTGGTCTCATGTTCATCAGGTACATCAGGGACCGAATCATCTGACGATACATCGTAGCATCAATCGACTCTGATGAAGCATCACTCAATAGCTTCGGGTTTGATGCCATAGGTGTGGTCATGGCCTTGCATTCCATCATCCCAAATATCTTCATGATCTCTACCATATATTTCCCTTGCCCCAGGGAAATTCCATCTGCATTCAGCCACACCTCCATGCCTAGAAAAGCATGCATCATACCCAAGTCCTTCATTTAGAATTAGACAGCAAGCTTCCTCTTTGTATCAGCAATCAACCCATCCATACCTGTTACAAACAGATCATCGACATACAATAGGAGTATCACTGGGTTTCCATCTTCAACCTTGTAGTAAAGGTTGGAATCTGCTTTACTTTTGGTAAAGCCCAAACTGGATAGAAAGCTGTCAATTCTGCCATACCATGTCCTAGGTGCCTGTTTCAAACCGTACAGGGCTTTCTTCAATCTACACACATGAGAATCCCTATCATGTGTCTCAAAACTGAGTGGCTGCTCTACATACACTTCCTATTCCACTACACCATTCAAGAAAGCATTCTTGACATCCATTTGGTGTATCTTCCATTTCATCACTATAGCCAAAACAAGTACTGATCTGATGGAAGAATATCTACTACAGGTGCAAAGGTTTCTTCATAATCTATTCCTTCTTTCTGTGAGAAGCCACTAGCCATGGAACTTGCTTTATATTTCTCTATGCTGCCATCTACAGCATGCTTGATCTTGTAGATCCATTTGGAAGTTACAACAGACTTCCCCTCTGGTCTTGGGACAACATCCCAAACATCATTCTTCATGATCAATTGATACTCTTCGATCATAGCATCCTTCCATTCTTTCCTTTTTGTCAATTATTCATAGTTTAAAGGCTCTTTATTGATAAAGTCACATAATAAAGCTACATACCTGAAGCAGGACCTGGTCCTCTTTCTTTCTCTGTGATTCTCTTTTGGAGCACCATATCTTTCTACACCTTGGATAGCTTTTCATACCCAAGCATGTTTCCGCTTGTGAGGATTTTTCTCCTGAGGTGGATCTATAGGTTCTTGAGGTTCTTCAAATTCTCAATCTTCTTCTTGATATTATTCGTTCATGGTTGTGTCATGAATTATGGGTGCTTCTGTTTCCTCAGGCTCTTCAGTAGGTCTCTTTCTGGATTTGTTGTAAGTTGAGTCTTTGTCAAATGTTACATCCCTACTGATGTCAATCTTCTTGAATCCTGGGAAGTATATTCTGTAAGCCTTCAAGATTTCAGAGTATCCCACAAATATACCCTTATTTCCTGAAGGATCTAACTTTGTCCTCTTTTCTTTCAGAATGTGTACGTACACTGGACAGTCGAATATTCTGAGATGGCTGACTTCTGGTTTCTTGTTGGAAAGGACTTCTTTAGGTGTCTTGTTCTCAAGTACTCTGTGTGGATTATGGTTCTGTACATACACCATTGTTCTGGTAGCTTCTACCCATAGATGCATGGGAATATCTTGATCGTGACTCATAGGCCTTGCAGCTTCCATGATCGTTCTATTCTTCCTTTCTACAATCCCATTCTATTGTGGATTATATGGACTAGATAACTCCCTCTTAATCCCTGAATCTTTGCATAACTCTTTGAATTCATTTGATGTGAATTCTCCGCCATTATCTGATCGAAAGGTCTTGATCTTCTTTTCAGTGTGATTCTCAATCAAGGATTTGAATTCCTTGAACTAGCTGAAAACTTCATCTTTGTTCTTCATCAAATATATCCATGTCTTCCTAGAAAAATCATCAATAAAGGAAACATAGTATACATACCCGCTTAAAGAACTGGATGACATTCGACTGCATACATTGTAGTGAATTATTTCCAAGATTCCCTTTTCCTTGCTCTCGCTACTTGGAAATGTTTTCTTTGTGTTCTTTCCTTTCACCCATCCTTTGCAGACTCCATCATGTTTTGCCTGAATTTCAGGAAGACCTTCAACAGCTTTGCTTGCAAGTGGTAGTGCTCTGTAATGCACATGTGCAAGCCTTATATGCCAAAGTTCATTTGGCTCTACTGTTTCATGGACCAAATATTGTTCTGGATGGCCCTTCAATTTTTATAGACCTCCCTCTTGTTCTTCAATAACTACTGCATCATTAATAGTCTTTCCCTTTGGCCATCTATAAATGCAACTCTCATGCCTTTTGCATCTAATCCAGATATGGAGAGGAGGTTCTTCTTTAGTCCTGGTACAAACAATACATCTTGCATCTTCATAGACTTTCCAGAGTCTAGCTTATAGGAGGATTCCCCACTACCTTTTATTGGATACTGGTAGTCATCTCCAAGTTTCACCTTGTGGGGTGATTCATGTTATGATAGTTTCACGAAGGAATATTTGAATCCTATCATATGTTTGGAAGCCCCACTGTCTATAAGCCAATCATTGCTTCCATGTGTGATGTTTCCTGTGAGAGTGGAAATCAAGACATATTCTTCATCACTTGAATAATCATCACTTTCTTGTCTAATTCTCTTTGTGGAAGGTTCATCATCCTCTGCAACATGAGCATGATGTCTTCTCTTGTTTCCCTTTTTCTTATTTTGTCTTTTAGGAAAATCTTTTGTAAAGTGTCCTACTTCATCACATGTATAACATCTTATTCTATACAAATATTTTCTAGTGTTATTTTTATGGAAATGCTTACCTCTAGAGTGATCAGAACTTTTGTTTCTTTTCTTGGAGTGAACTATGAGAGCTTGATCTTCACTTCCCATCTTTTCTTCTCGAGCTGCTATCCGAGCTTCTTCTTGAGAGCATTCTTCCCATAGTCTACTAAATTTGATGAGCTTATTTCTACAGATCCCTTGAATAAAGGAATACCATGATCTAGGGAGACCATTCAAGGTGGTCATCATAATATCTGCATTCTGCACTTCTTCGTCTACTACTTCCAATTGTTCCTTAATCTGAGATACCCTTGTAAAGTAATATTGGATGGTCTCTGCATTCTGGATATTTACATTCTTCAGTTGGTTTCTCAGAGTCATCTTCCAATTTATGTTCTTCCCTTCAAACAGTTTGGTCAGCGCATCAAACATAGCTTTAGGTGTCTTTAAGGAGGACACCTGTGGTATGAGGTGATCCTCGATTGAATCAACAATAATCCTTCTTAGCCATGACCAATTTATTCTTGTGTAAGGCCTTAGCCTCTTCTCCTTTTGGAACTGGAACCTCCTCATTGATATAGGAGTCCAACTCATTTTCTTCCAGGACCAGGGAGATCCTATACTTCCAGGCTCGGAAGTTATCAGCTCCCTCAATATTTTCATCAAGCTTGGTATGATGAGACATCTTAACTGAGAACCTCAAATGGAAATACAAAATATTTAGATATTACCAAGTCAAGATGTCGGATCTAGATTTGGAGCTGAATTTCTACTGTGCTAGTTCAGGAGCAGATTAGGGTTTGAATTTCCATGAGTTCTGTCCAACCAAATGCTTTAATCTTGATATCTAAACTTCAATTTTGAGGATGAGATCAATCCAGGCCTGGGCTCACTAAAAAATTCCACTTATGTGAAAAGCCCTAATTTTCAACAGAAGTGTCGGGTCCAAAACTAAAAAAAACTCAGAATCAAATTCTGTTTCGACAGAAAGATGTGCCCTAGGGAGGAGAGTCAGCCCAACCTTCTTTTGCTGAAAATCTATGGAGAGAGATCCAAAAAGTAGGAATCCCTAGTTCCCACAGCTGCATAGTGTCTTCTTCTCAGGTTAGCTCTGATACCATGTTAGATTTTATCATTCAAGCTAGCATTATATTAGGATCTTTAACTGAGAGAATAATAAGCACAACAATCAAACACAAGAGACAATGAACACAATGTTTTTCCTTGGGGAAACCATAAATGGAGAAAACCCCACAACTTCCTCAGAGATAGAATCAGGACCAAAATTAAAACCCCAAAATAGTAAGATGATCTCCCAACAGCAGTATCCTCTTTCTTTCTATCCCCATCAACTTCTTCTCTCTCATCTATGCGCTACAACTGAGTGTGAGTGAGTGTTTTATAAATAGAGAGGCTCACTCTCTATTTATACTAATTCCCGACTTGAGAATAACTCACTAGGGCTGAGTTCTCTAGGAGATTCTAATAACCATAGGGCCCCAGAACTGCGGGGACTTTAACCCTTGAACAATAGGAGGGTTACCCACAATGACTTGACATGACTTGTTTACATTATAGAACCTCCCGATAGGAATATCGGGGGCAGGACATGACTCAATTACATTATAGATACTTCCCGGAATAAACATCGGGGTACAATACATGAAATATACAAGTGAATACATTCCGAAGTTACATATACATCAACACAACTATAAAGAACACTCGATGTCATGTAGCTAGCTAGATCACAAACTATGCAGTGGTGGATTTTTGCATTGCTATAGAGAGGTTTTTTTGAATTGCATGGATAGGATTACATTCTTATTATGTTTACTAATGATACATGCTTATATTGAATGCCAAATGAGGTCGATAAGCAAGCTAATAAGTTTATGATCTTCAGTAACACCACAACATTGAAATCAAAACTAAAGTATGTTTTTTTATGATTAATGAAGGATCAATAATAGATAATATAATACTTGAATGTAAATTGGTTAGATTCACTTAGGCATTAGGTTTTCAAATTTTCAATAAGGGATGAAATAATAACACTTCCTAATTCTATTATTATTGAGCAAAAAAGAGTCAATAGGATTGAACACGTTGAGTACATCCACTCACACACAAATCAAAATAGTTACTCCAATATTTATGTAGAAACCCCCTTCAAATAAAAGCTAAAGATACATAACACTAAAGGAAATTATTAATGTTTAAAAATGAAATTACATTTGGAATATCTTTTGTATCAATTTTCTACCTTTCATGATCTTTAAATATCATATACTCATCAGGTGATAAGGAATGGAAAGTGTTGTATAATATAGTATATTTGGAGTCATCGAATCACTCATGTATAACACATGATTGTGATAACTAAATTATTGAAGTACAAAACCACATTAAGGAAACACCTAAAACCATACTAAATTTATAATTGCATTACATCAGGTTGACCTTAAAGTACTTATTCCTAGTGTTGAAATTCCCTAACCCTACACTGTTAAGAACAACTTGCGATTGGATTGAAGGATTTACAAACATGATAAAATTATAATTATGAAGGAGACATTAAAGCTCATCACCCCTAAATTGCAGTTTTCTTAACTTCTAGCATAGACCAAATCCCTAAGAACTTAGATTTATCTTAGGGAATTTGTGAAAATGCTGATAAATTGTTCAAATTTAAAATTTGAGTGACTTCAATTAGTATAAATGCATAGAGCATATTGTGATTTCCCTATGAAGCGCTAGGTTGGTCATATGAAGTGTTAACTCTAATATCATCAATTCCATACTAGAAAGTACCAAGGGAAAGGATGATATAGCCTAATTAGTTCGTGTGATGATGATGATAATGATGGTGATGTTGATGCTGACGATGATAGCCATATTCTTCATTGGAATAATCATCATCATCGCCATCATCATCATTGTCATCATCATCATCATCTTCATCGCCATCATCATCATTGTCATCATCGTCATCATCTTCATCACCATCGTTATCGTCATCACCATCTTCATCATCATCATCATCATCTGCATCATCATCATCATCATCATCATCCTGATCATCTTCATCGCCATGGTATTGATCAACATCATCATCATCGCCATCATCATGATCATCATCGTCGTCATCATCATTTTCATCATGATCATCAACATCATCATCATCATTGTCGTCGTCATCGTCGTCGTCGTCGTCGTCGTCATCATCATCATCATCATCACCATCATCATCATCATCATCATCATCATCATCTGTTAGTTTTTCATCATATAATCTAGCATTATGATCTTAGGATCTTTTAACTGGGAGAATAACAAGCACATCAATAAAACATAAGCACATCACAAGAGACAAGAGACACAAATAATTTTACTCGAGGAAACCATAAAGGAGAAAACCCCGCAACTTCCTCAGAGATAGAATCAACACCAAAAAATTAAAACCAGAAAACAATAAGATGATCTCCACACAGTAGCAGTCTCTCTCTCTCTCACACTGAGAGAGCTTCTCCTCTCTCACTCATGCACCCCAATGAGTAAGTGTGAGTGTTGCAAAGTGAGATAAATAGAGAGGCTCGCTCTCTATTTATATTCTTTCATTCACTTGAAGTGCACTCCAACATGTTGGCCTCACTTAACAATTACTTACTAGAGCCGACATCTCTAGGAGTGTCTAATAACCCTAGTGCCCCACCACTTGTGGGGACTTTGCTTCCTCTGACCAATAGGAGGGTAACACAATGGTGGGGACTATTTCCCCAACTTACAATGACTCACCTAGGGCCGACTTCACTAGGATAGTCTGATAACCCAAGGACCCCACAAATGTGGGGACTTTAACCCTTGACCAATAGGAGGGTTACCCACAATGATTTGACATGACTTTCTCATTATAGAAACTTCCCAGAATAAACATCGGGGTATGATATGACTCAAATACATTACAATACATCCCATAATAAACATCGGGTTACAATACATAAGAAATATGGATGAATACATTCTGAAGTTACAATTACATCAACACTCCCTCTTAACTAGGAAAGTATTCTCTCGACACAATTTATCAGCACAAGTCTTCTTCTCTGTATCATCTGGGTCATCGTCGGGTCTTCGTTATCTTCAGGTCATCTTCATCTTCAATTCATCTTCATCTGTATGTCATCTTCATTTGGATCTGGATCATCACTTGATCTGGATCATCATCACTAAATCTAGATCATTACTCGATCTAGATCATCATCACTGGATCTGGATCATCACTTGATCTAGATCATCACTGGATCTGGATCATCACTCGATCTGGATCATCACTGGGAATCATCACTGGATCTGGATCATCACTCGATCTGGATCATCACTGCTGGATCATCATCACTAGATCTCGATCATCATTGGATCTGGATCATCATCGAAAATCATCATCATGGATTATATCTCATGATTCTTCTCGTCATAGGAAGTTCTACAGAGCCAGCCCTTTTTCATGCTGGTTGTAGGCCTAGCCATCATGTAGGTCTTTTCCCAGCACTTACATCTGACCTACTCATCAGAAAGGCATGCTCAGCACTCACATCTGATCATATAGGAACCAATCCTATAATCACATCAGAAAGGCCTAGCACTCACATTCACCAGCATGATAGGACATCACATCACTAACATCTGTGAAAGGGCTTTAGCACTTACATCTGACCTACTCGTCAGAAAGGCACAGTACTCACATCCATCCAGGCTGGAACCACATCCTACCACAATGATGGAAGACCTTTGTTCTTCCATCTAGGCTGGAACCACATCCTACCATAATGATGGAAGAGTCATGTACTTTCATCAAGGATGGAACCACATCCTACCACACTGATGGAAGATCTCTGTTCTTCCACCCAGATCGGAACCACATCCTGCTCAAAATGATGAAAGATTTCCGCACTTTCATCCAAGTTGGAACCACATCCTACCACACTGATGGAAGATCTGTGTTCTTCCACCCAGGTCGAAACCACATCCTGCTCACACTGATGAAAGACTCTCATCCAGGCTGGAACACATCCTGCTCACAATGATGAAAGATTTCTGCACTTACATCCATCCAAGTGGGAACACATCCTGTTCATAGTGATGGAAGGGCTTGCACTCACATCTGATCTTGTAGGAACCAATCCTATAGTTATATCAGAATGGCCCCCAGTCCTCCTCGACTGAGCTACCTAGTAACTAACTAGGTGCCTCCATTCTCCTAAAGAACGGTAGTTTCCCTTACATCCAACCTGCTCGTCGAAATGGCCAACACTCACATCTAACATGGAAGGAACTTAATCCTTTAGCCATGACAGAATGGTTCATCCCTTACATCTAATCAAGTGGGAACACATCCCTCTTTCACATCAGAATGGCTACTTAGTCCTATACTGAGTGTTCTTGGTACCTCACCAGGAAGCTCCATTCAAATAATGGCAATTTCCCTTACATCTGTCCTAATCGACAGAATGGCCAGCACTCATATCTGACATGGAAGGAAGCAATCCTCTCACCATGATAGAATGGCTTAGCCCTTATATCTAACCTACTCGTCAGAATGAATTTGGAACTCATCACTTTCCCTTGGAGGAAACCTCGATCTGGAGAACACCAAGCTTCTCCCTGAAATACTTGAGCTTCACTCTGGCCAATGGCTTCGTCAACACATCAGCTATATGTTCCTCTGTTGGAACATACTGGAGCTTCACTGCTCCTTTCTACACCATGTCCCTGATATAGTGATACTTGATCTCGATGTGCTTCGACTTGTCATGGAACACTGGATTCTCTGACAACTTCACACAAATCTGGTTGTCACAATGTATACAAGTAGCATCCATCTGGAGATCAAATAAATCAGATAGTATCTTCCTCAGCCATACTGTCTCACAACTAGCTGAACAATCTACGACATACTCTGCTTCAGCTATACTCAGTGCCACATAGGATTGCTTCCTGCTAAACCAAGAGATCACACCTGATCCCATACTGAAGAAACATCCTGAAGTACTCTTCCTGTCGATGGCACTACCTGCCCAATACGATTCAACATAACCCTCTAGGTTAATCTTTTAAATTTCATTGTACTTGATCCCATAGTCAACTGTACCCTTCAGGTACCTCAGAATATGCTTTGCAGCAGTCAAGTGAACATGTCTCGGATCTGTCAGAAACTAGCTCAAGGTGTTCACAGCAAAGCAAATGTCTGGTCTCATATTCGTCAGGTACATCAAGGAACCAATCATCTAACGATACATCGTAGCATCAACTGACTCTGATGAAGCATCACTCAATAGCTTCAGGTTCGATGCCATAGGTGTGGCCATAGTCTTGCAGTCCATCATCCCAAACCTCTTCAGGATCTCTACTGCATACTTCCCTTGTCCAAGGAATATTCCATCTATACTATGCCACACCTCCATACCTAGAAAGTAATGCATCATACCCAAGTCCTTCATCTCAAACTCAGCAACAAGCTTTCTCTTCGTATCAACAATAAACCCATCCGTACCTGTCACAAATAGATCTTCAACATATAGTAGAGGCATCACTGGGTTGCCATCCTCAACCTTGTAGTAAAGGTTGGAATCTACTTTACTCTTGGTAAAGCCTAGAGTCATCAGTAATCTATCCATCATGTCATACCATGTCGAACCTTAGATATTTTCAGTCACTCCCTCTGAAGCGGAGCATCATACTCCCTTTGTCTTCCGTACTCTATGCAGTGAAATATTCTGTACTGGAGTGACAAGTAGTATCCATCTAGGATCACTGGATACCAATATCCTCTATTTTGAACTTTTTCAAAAGTTCTTCTCACATCCATCTGTGAGTTTGTCATCCTTTATCAACCTTGTAGCAAAGGTTAAGATATTCAGCAAGCTCATCATGTATGTTTTATCCCATGGGTGTCTTCTAAACTCGTACAAGGCCTTCTTTCATTTGCACACATGATTATGCATGTCATGTGACTTCACTTCCAGTGGCTGCAAATGTCTCTTTGTAGTCTATGCCTTCTTTTTGTGAGAAGCCTCGTGCTACAAATCTTGCTTTGTATCCCATGATGTTTCCATCTACTGCATGATGGAACTATGAACTTCGCTTCACATATTGATACTTCATCCTAGACATCATTCTTCTTGAACTGGTCTTCCATTTCTTCTTGGTTACTTCTTCATGGCTGGAAGGTTTTGTATCAATGATGTCACTGTATTCGTCATATTATTCTTCATTTTGAAATGTCGTCACTTGTTCTTCGGAACAAGTCTCATTCTTCTTTGCTTGCAGACGATTATGTATGCAATCTTTCCTACAAGTCAAATGCAGTTGTATGGTTAGAAACATTTCATAAGGTATATTCATAATGAAAAATTCTTATGCATAACTATATGTTCATGCAACTATTTTATCCAATACAACATCCATCCATATCTCACAGAAACTTTCTAGATGCCTTCCATCTCTACCAGGACAACATTGAGATTGTGCACTAATCCAATATGTCAGCAAAGAGGTTTCATTCTAGATAAGTAGCAATGGATAGTTGTATAGCACCATGATATACTTACCCATCACATGCATATTATTAGTATACTGTCATTATTGAAAACATCCTATCATGCATAATACATCAACTGAATATAACAAAACAATATCATGAAATGACAATTGAATACTTATCTTTATTTGTTTCGTGGGTAGACTCCTTCTTGAGCCTTCAGCTTCATCGTATTCTTCATTCATGATAGCATCATTTCTTATCCAATATTTCAAGATGGATAAGAGGTTCTTCAAGAATCAAGTCCTTCATATTCCTCATCGCTTGAGGGATCTTCTTTCGATGGTGAGAGCTTGTTCTTCAATTGCCCCCATCTTCTCTTCTCTTCTTATTAGTCGAGCTTCTTCTTCTTCCCAGAGTTTGTTGAAGGTAATCACTTCCTTCTGGCATAAATTCCTTGAATGAATGAATCCCATGATCCTAGGAGGACATTCAAGGTGGCCATCACCACTTCCGCATTCTTCACTTCTTCTTTTACCGCTTCAAGTCGTTCTTTGGTTTGAGAGACCCTTATGACTGCATGGTCTCTGCATTCTGGATCTTCACATTCTTCAACTGGTTTCTTAAGGTTGCATTCTGATGTATGTTCTTCCCTTCAAATAGCTTGGTCAAGGAATCAAACCTCATCGGTGTCTTTAGGGAAGACACTTGTGGTACAAGTTGATTCGTGACTGAATCAACCATGATCTTCTTGGCCTTGACCAAGTTCTTCTTGTGTAAGGCTTCTA
>LPNX010388226.1:364689-376654 GCA_001517045.1 Pseudotsuga menziesii
AATGGAACCTCTTTACTCATGTAGGTGTCCAATTCATTTTCTTCAAGGAGATCATATACTTCCATGCTTGGAAGTTGTCAACTTAAACAATATTATCATCAGGCTGATGTGACAGATCACTTTGAAATGAGAACCTCAAATGAAAATAGCAAAGGATTAGATCTTACTGATTTGAGGTGTCCGTCCTGGTTCCGGAGCTGGCTGATCTAGGGTTTGTCACAGAAAACCCTAATTTTAAAAACTTGGAATATTTTAGATATTATTGGATATAAATATATATATCTTCAAATGTAGCTGTCTAATGTACTCCTTTTTTGAAAACAGTGGAGGGAAGCTCCCGGAACAGGAAGCCCTAGTTTTCCAATTTCTTCTGCAAAAATTCCTGTTACTGTTTCTGTGATATCTCCGAAATTTATGCTCCTCTATGTCTTAAATTTCGCACTATGGTAACCTCGCATGTCCCTGATCCAACACCATAGGTTTAATCAGAATTGGTTTCACCATTTGGAATTTATGATCCTTTTCCCAAGATGACCTGTTACAGGACTGTTCAGAACAGAGAAGTTGTATGGCATGCCATGTGTCACTGGTTCATCTTCTGAGTCTGATATTTGGGCCACTGAAATTAAAGTCCGTGACCTTTATGGAAAACCTTTAGGAATTCCATTTGGACCTTTTTATACCAAGATATTGCAATTCTCCCCAGGTGTCCTGTTTAGGGATGAATTCTGGAAGAGGCTGGAACCCTAACTTGGAGGGATCATAGCTCCCAGAATATAGTGAATCGGAGGCAAATTGTTGGACACAGTCTTCATCAAAATTTTATATTCGTTCCATGCAATTTTCATCTCCTGATCCTTCTCCAATATCGGGATATAGCGAATGTACCAAAACTTAGCATTTTTAGTATTTAGGGTTTTTCTAGCTCGGGGTCAAACTAGGGTTTGACTTTCCTAGAGTTTCACCCAACAAAATTTCTTGATCCAGGTCTATAAACTTCAGTTTTGATGAGGAGAAAAATCCTATGCTGGGCTTACTCAAAAATTCCTCTTCTATAGAAAGCCCTAATTTCTGCATCGAAAACTGAAAATGCTCTGAATCGAATTCTGCTTCGACAGAAAGATGCGCCCTTCAATGGAGAGTCATCCTAGCATACTTTTGCTGATGGATTGTGGAGAGAGAACCAAAAAATAAGAATCCCTAGCTTCTGTAGCTGCATAATGTCTTCTTCTCGGGTTAGCTCTGATACCAATGTTAGTTTTTCATCATATAAGCTAGCATTATGATATTAGGATTTTTTAACTGAGAGAATAACAAGCATAGCAATAAAACATAAGCACATCACAAGAGACAAGAGACACAAAGAATTTTCCTCGGGGAAACCATAAAGGATAAAACCCCACAACTTCCTTAGAGATACAATCAACACCAAAAAGGTAAAACCAGAAAATAGTAAGATGATCTCCACACAGCAGCAGTCTCTCTCTCTCACACTAAGAGAGCTTCTCCTCTCTCACTCATGTGCCCCAATGAGTAAGTGTGAGTGTTGCAAAGTGAGATAAATAGAGAGGCTCACTCTCTATTTATATTCTTTCATTCACTTGAAGTGCACTCCAACATGTCGGCCTCACTTAATAATTACTGACTAGAGCCGACATCTCTAGGAGTGTCTAATAACCCTAGTGCCCCACCAATTGTGGGGACTTTGCCTCATCTGACCAATAGGAGGGTAACACAATGGCGGGGACTATTGCCCTGACTTACAATGACTCACCTAGGGTCAAATTCACTAGGATAGTCTAATAACCCAAGGGCCCCATAATTGTGGGGACTTTAACCCTTAACCAATAGGAGGGTTACCCACAATGATTTGACATGACTTTATCATTATAGAAACTTCCCGGAATAAACATCGAGGTATGAAATGACTCAAATACATTACAATACATCCCGAAATAAACATCGGGTTACAATACATAAGAAATATGGATGAATACATTCTTAAGTTACAATTACATCAACATCATCATCATCATCATCGGCATTGACATCACCATCATCATCATCATCTTCATCATTGTCATCTTTATCATCATCACCATCATCATATTCTTCTTCATCATCTTCTTCTCCATCATCATCATCTTCATCATCATCAGCAGCATCATCATCGTCATCATCATCTTCATCATCATCATCTTCACCATCATCATCATCATCATCATCATGTCCATCATCATCACCATCATCCTCATCATCATCATTATAATCATCACCATCATCATCATCATCATCATCATCATCATCGGCATCGACATCACCCATCATCATCATCATCTAAGACGACGACGACGATGATGATGATGATGATGATGCTAATGATGATGTTGATGATGATACTGATGATAATGATGATGATGATGATGATGATGATGATGATGATTATGATGATGATGACGATGATGATGATGACAAGGATGAGGATGATAGCGACGAGGATGATGATGATGATGGCGACGAGGACGACGATGATGATGATGCTAATTATGATGTCGATGATGATGATGACGATGATGAGGATGATGACGATGATGAGGATGATGATGATGATGATGATGATGCTAATGATGATGTTAATGATGATATTGATGATAATGATTATGATTATGATGATGATGATGATGATAATGACAACGATGACTATGATGATGATAATAACAGTGATGATGAGGATTAGGATGAGGATGATGATGATGGCAACGAGGAATGATGATGGCGATGAGGATGAGGATGATGGCGATGAGGATGATTATGATGGAAATGAGGATGATGATGATGATGATGCTAATGATGATGTTGTTGTTGATGATGATGATGATGATGATGATGATGGTGATGGTGATGATGATGATGACGATGATGGGATAATGATGACGATGATGCTAATGATGATGTTGATGATGATATTGATGATAATAATGATGATCATCATCATCATAACGATGATGACAATGATGACTATGATGATGATTAAAACAGTGATGATGAGGATGAGGATGATGGCAACGATACAAACAGAAAGTAAACGAAAAGTGGTGTAAACAGAAACACACTATTGTGTAATAAATAAAAAGTTAAGTACCTAAATTTACTTTGTCATGGTCATAATAATATTAAGTTTATTATAGTGTGATCTAACACATTAGCGCATACTGCATCGCATCATCAAGGAATCAACCTCACCACACGCATAGGCACATAGTTGGGCCACAAGGTTTGTTGATTTACAATTACTTTCAAGGTTTATTTTTCTTGAAGATTAAGTACTTTTGGCTATGAGAATTATCTATGGGACTGCTATGTGTGTCAAAATTGAGATTTACATCCAACACATAGTCGTCGAATATCCTACGCATAACCGTTGAATATCCTAGACATAGCCGTCAAACATCCTACGCATAGCCGTCGAATATCCTACGCATAGTCATTGAATATCCTATGCCCTAGTGTCAGAAAGCCGACAACATAGCCGTTGCAAAACCTACACCCTAGTGTCATAAATTTGATGGCGCTAAAATAATTTAAAAGGCTCAGTACTTTTCATCATTGATGTCCGACACATCCGTACGATACGTCGAATGTCATTAGATTTTGGGTTCAAATCCTGTTGTTACCCAACCCATTAACCCCTAACGTCTTAACCTCTAATCCCTAATATATTAACCTTTCAACCCCTATATACTTAACCTTATTCCCATAAAACCTTAAATGATAACCCTATAATCCCCTAACCATTAAATACCCTAAACCACAAACCCCATACCCCTAATCCCTTAACCTCTAAAGGCCCTATCCCCTATACCCCCTAACCCTTAACCCCTTAAAACTTAATCCCTTAACCCATAATCTCTAATCCATTACCATATAAATCCACTAAGCCCCTAATTCCTAATCCCTTCACCTTTAATCCCTTAACCCATAATCCCTAATACCTTAAGCCTTAAGCCCTAAACCCTAATCCCTAAACCCTTAACCCATAAGATTTGAATCACCTAAGACCTTGACCCTTAATCCCTTAAGTTTTATTAATCACTTAACACCTAGTCCCTTAACCCCTAAACCCCTAATCCCTAAGCCCTTAAACATTAATCCTTAACACATGATCCCTAAGCCATTAACCATTAAACATACTAAACCCGATTTTCAATTTCATATGTTTTTTCCATTCATTTCGTATCAACATGTTTGTGAAGACACTAAACTTGATCAAATTTTAATGCACATATCTCACAATGATTTGAATAATTAAGTTTGTTAATTTCATTATTTTTATATTGCTTCCATATTTATGTTGAGCATAATTTTTTTAATTTTTTTAATGCACATATCTTGCAATGATTTGAATAAGTTTGTTAAATTCATTATTTTTATATTGCTTCCATATTTATGTTTAACATAATTTCTATAGTATGTTGTATGAAGAACTTCAAACAAAATCCTTACAAGAAAGAAAAAAAATTATTCACCTAGAAGTAGGTGAAAAATTAATTTGAAGCTCGATTTTAGTTTCCTATTTCATATCTTAAAAAAATATTTTAAAAATGTCTGATTAAGTATGTGTTGAAAATTTATTATAAAATATTTTAAGAAACCACATAAATATACTTTTTAATTAATCACTATGAATTGGAAACTTAAAATTAAGTTATTTTTCCTTAGTTATTGTTGTGTGAAATTATGCACAAAGGTGTGTAACCTCTCCCACGTTGGGTGAAAGCCCTTGAGTTTATTGACTAGGACCAATATTTAGAAACATAAAGCAAATTTGATAAACCCAAGTAGGTCATGCAATCTCTTGTAAGTAACAAAACAAGGTAAAAAGAAAATACAATGAAAAAAAAATATAGTGGGTAAAAACAATAACAAGAATCCAATGAAAGAACCACTATATATTTCCCAATGGTCAATAAAGTACATGTAGTGTCACCTAGGAGGTGTGAGCTTCAAATGGAATCCAAAAATATTCCTTAGGGAGGCCTATTTTTTCAACACTAAATGCTAGAAAGCTTGAAGAATAAATGGGAGAAACACTTGCCTCTTGGAAGAGGGAGGCAAGGGAGCTTGGAGAATGCTAATAGGTGTGGAAGAGATGGGATATGAAGAAGATCCAATACAATTCCAGTAACATAACCTTTCTCTAGATTTAGAAGTGGCTAAGAAACAACTAGATCCAAGTGTGAACCCCATCACCTCATGAACTAGCTTCAAGGTACACAATGGGGGTTATTGAATTCTCATCCATCATGTTGAGAAGAAAAGTTTGAGTTTGTGTTGGTGAGGAACCTTCATAAGCCTTTAATGCATGCTTGGTTGTTGATATCACGTTGTTTTAACAGTTGCACAGATATCGTAGGAAAATCTGTGCACATATAGCACGAGTACAAAATTGATAATATGCGTAGTAGTGCACATAAATAGATGTTTGATCATGCAGGCTTGTATTTTTACTGTTCTTTGGTGTTTCTAGACTCATATTGCTTCTTGTATATTGATGATGATTTCTTCAATGGGATTCATGCTATATGTTGATGACACCTTACTATGAGAATTGCAAATATGTCAAATGTGTGTAACATTTAAGCGTTAATAGATGCCCCCCAATGTATGAGGTTCAGAGGGTACTATAGGGCCGATAATGCATCATTGTTGCCTTTTTTTATCTATGTTGTTCTTGAAATATATGAAGCACGTGTGGATAGATAGTGCCTCCCTTGGGGGAAGGTTGCTAGTGAAGCAATGACAAAGAATAGTGTTTTATGCAAATGAGGAAGGCATACCCATGCTTATGAATATATGCCAACATGGCTATAATAATGAAGAGACTGAGGGGTAAATCCATAAAATTGTAGGAACATAGATGAAGTTAGATTCGATTCATGCGAGATTAAATGAACTAGAAATTATGTAACTGGTGTCAAATATGTTAAACTACTAAATATCATGATAATCCTGCAGGGATGAGGGACTGGAACACTATTGAAGTTGTTAAGTGGGGAAATTGTACCAGATGTATGGATACCAACATTTTTCAATGTGAACACTACTACCTTTGAAACGTATGGCTCACCCTAATGCGATAGATGTGTTGACATTGAGAATAGGGAATACCACGAAGTTAGGGAGCACTAAGTGATGCAGGGGCATAGAATGGGTATGTGAAGTCATTTATGACTTCACTATGTTATTTGGAATTTCAAAGAGACCTAGGGTCTCTCTTATGTAATTTGTTTTGTTTGTTAAAATTTGAATAAAAATGGATAAGGATGTTCGATCCTTCCACATGTAATAGATAGGACTGAAATTTGGGAAAGTTAGTTGAGAGAAATTAGTAGTTTGTTAGTGGCTCATAGGGGTTAGTAGACTTCAATGAGGACTAAATTCCTTCTTTGTAGGATCTGGAGAATTGAACAGAAGTTGTATTTAATGCAAACTAAGTTATTGTGTTAATGAGATGAAGGTAGCTTGAGGAGTTTTTTTTTTGGTAGCTCATTTTGAAGCTTGAAGACTAGATCAAAAAGGAAGAGCTCGGAAGTTGGTTCCTGTAGCATATACAGAACCAAAAAATCTCTGTTTGTATTTGGTCTATTTGTGATTTTCAAGTTTTAATAAATGTCTTTATAAATAAAGCTCGAGTTTCTGTATTTGTGGAATTTATAGAACTAGACTCTTATTTATATGCAGAGTTTTTGTTAAATTATGCATAGGCAAATTGCTAACTAAGTTCATTGATAGAATTCGAAGAAAATTCTTGGGTGAAACATGTTTTATGATCAAGTTGGTCAAGATATTAATAAAATGTGGAGAATTTGTTGATATTTTGTCACAATTTGTAGAGAATTTCTTAGTTATATACGCAGAGAGAATTAGAGGATGTTCGCGTAGCAAATCAATGGATAGTGTGCATCATAGAGGTAGATCTACGGTGTTGAGTGGTTAATTAAACAATCAATAGAACTGAAGGAAAAGATTGAATTTTATTTTGATCGACGGTTCAAGAGGCTCATCGTAGTCAAAAACACGTGCAAGTTAATTTAGGCTTGGAGGTGAGATATATACCACCATGGTTTTGTGGTATTGCAACATGGTAAGTAGATATTGGATATCGCATTGAGAACGGTTTGTACACATTAAGTTTTGTTTACCATTGCGATAGGGACTGAGACATGGGGGTTGGTCTTATGTACAGAGCATGGAGCTAAATAAAAACACCTTTCATTAAATATGACAAGAGCTTTAAGTGGTTAAAGATTAGTCATATGGATTATATATGACCTAGATTCAACGTGTCATTGAATTAGTTTGGCTATGTGAAATAGTGTTAATCACTTAGTGTTAAGTGTCGAGAAGTGAAGGTTAAAACACGAATGAAATGAGCACTATAACCACCAGGGATTAATGTTTAGTGGAAATAAACTAGAGGAGGTTGCCACATGTGGAGGAGTGACCAAGTTAGTCACAGCTAGCTAGTTTAGCTCTATGAAATAAAAAGATTTATGTTTCTATTAATTATAGGAATAAAGTGGAAATGGTGAATAAAATTACTTAGTTCTCATTAAGATTTAAAAATTAGGACTACGTTCTTGATGTCTCTTACTTGTCTTTCATGAATGTGACATTGTGACAGTATTCACACTTAAGAATGATCCTCTTATGATAGCCTTAGAGGGACTAGGCCATCAGTTTTTGGTATTAGAGCATGGTTATAATAGTCTTTGTTTCTGAAAGATTGTGGAATTGTTAGTTTATGAGGAAGGAGTTTTGCTTCTCGTATGAAAGGCAAGGTTATTTTTACTCTTGTATTACTAGTAGATTTAGAGCAAGTTATTATTGACAGGAAATTTGTGTCTAGCAGTGACTTTTTGTTCCAAGAGATGGAGGTCAGATTTGGAAGAGGTCAGGGAAGGAGAGGAAGACTTGTTGCCAATGCAGAATTGAGAGAGGAGGTAAGAACTTTGAGAGAAAGGCTGGAAGCCTTATAAACTGGAAGACATCATGGGAACACTAGAGACACAAGTTATGAAGAGATACCTAAAGAGAAGGAGGAGACAACTTCTAAAACTCTTGAGGTCAGAATGTCGAGGTCTAATTTTGGTGCAAGTTCTAGTTCAAGAGCTGATGTACCATTATATGGTGGAATCTTGGATCGAGAGGAGTTAATTGATTGGATCAATGCTATGAAAAAAAAATTTGATTTTTCTTAAGTAAAGGATGATATGCAAGTTAGATTTGTTGTCACTAGGTTAAGACTCCATGCATCATTATGTTGGGATGGTGTGCAAGAGGAGAGAATCTTGAAGAACAAAGCTAGGATTAATAGCTGGAAAAAAATGACTGCTAAATTGAGAGGTAAATTTATTCCCAAGGACTATAAGTTGATTTTGTTTAGGAAAATGAAAAATCTTAAGAAAAAGTCAATGATAGTTAGGGAGTATACTTGGGAATTTTATAAGGTAAATATCATATCTAGACATATGGAAGACACGCCTAAGAGGGTAGCTAGGTATGTTAATGGTCTAGGTATCATGTTAGTTCATGTTGTGGGTTTTGGAGACTCTGTCGGTCGATCTTCTCGGATCCCTATTTTTGCAGGCTTACTATAGGTTTGTCTTCATTTTATTCCTTTATTCGTCTTCGATCGGTCCCCCACGCAGCTGATCTGAACCTTCACTGCATCAGTGCTTGCTCCCTTGTCCCCTGTCGGCTCTGTCTTTTTAAAAAAAAATCCAGTTCGGGTACAACCACACCTATTTGGATGGGAGATGTGACCCCCACACTCCTTTCCATCTAATAAGCATGACCTAGGTTATGAACTTAGCCTTGATATGCATGACCTAGCTCACAGAGACGGATCGTGCCTATCATGGCTTCTGGAGCGACCTCAGGTTCCCATGTTACCCTGTTTCAAGCGACCCAGCCACATATTTCCTCTTGGTTTGCACGACTTGACTTTTTCTGTCCAAATTGCCTCTGCCTTTCTATTCTGTGTGACCCAGATCACACCTATTCCACTGACAGGTGTGACTGTCAATTTACAGTCTATTTTTCATGCCTATTTCAAACCCCTGTCTATCCCAAACCTCTATCCAGACCTTTTTTCCTTTCCATACATATTATGTTACAACCCCTTGCTTGTTTTTTGAAAAAATTTCCTTGTTACCCATTTGTTTCAATATTGGAAGGAAATATTTTACTTACAGATGCACACACATTCACACCATTAAGTGAACACACTCAGTTCATGATCCTGAGCAAATACTTAAAAAGAATTAATTAACTTAATAAAATTCGTATTGGGGTATAAATACCATCCTCTTAACTATGGGAATTACTTGGGAATATCCCTAAAACACATTGTGAGGAGTACCACAGGAACCTTGAAGTAGCTGGCCATTGAGAGGACCTGCCAAGCGAAAAGGGAAATGACCACTACCTGATTGACTTGTTCCCACCCGTGAGGAAAACCAAGAGTTGTCATTTATGGAAAAGTGGTTATCATTTTTACCTGAGTCATGGAGTGAGGGTTACTTCCCAAATATGCAAGTCGTCAAATGACATTGGTGGCCGAGTGACTCATTTTGAACCATTAGGAAGCTAATTAAACCTGGGGTCCATATTCATATATTTTCACTACAATAAGTCATCATTTCTCCACCATGTTATTCCTATCAGCGTAGGGGGAACACCCCTCAGTTTGGTTCTTTGAATCATCATCGTTGAAGCCATCTCTGACATCACTCACCACCTTTAGAGCCACACACAGCCTCTGAGTCTAATTCATATTCCTACCAATCTAAACCCACTTTGTTCACTTCCCCATATAGCCCCATGGCTGGTGTGCATCCAGATCCCTTCCATGGAGGGATAGTTGATGGTGGACCTATTTCCTTGCCACCCATCATCATAGGTATCCCTGCTAGTGGGCCCATCACCACTGCACACACTGTTGCTGGTACACTACCCACTAGTGGTGGCCCCACACCAGCTACCATGGTTTCTACCATACCACATTTCATACCTGGGGAAAGTTTTCCTTCCACGTCCATTCTGACTATCCCCACTATTGGGATTCAACCTCATATACCCCCAGTCATGCATGGGAGCTATGTTCCTGCAACCACCAGCACCATCGTTGGTCTGTCCCAATCCAACCTTGACTCTAGACTACCTTTAATGGCTAGTATTAACCTGTCATATTTTGAAAGGTTAACAAATGACACCATTAGTCATCAACCACACTGGCCTCCCATGCCCACAAAATTTTCCTCAGGAATCCCAAAGTTTGAGGGAAAGGCAGGCGAGGACCTTTAGAACCACATCATATCTTTCCACTTGTGGTGTTCATCGAACAACATATGGATGACTCTGTTAGATTGAGGTTGTTCTAGCGCACACTTACAAGTGTTGCGTCCAAATTGTACATCGAGCTTCCTCATGCCACTTACCCCAATTTATCCTCACTTGCCTCAATGTTCCTTCAATACTTTCAACTACCCGTCTGATATGACAAACAAGTGTAGATCCTTTTATCCTATCGTCAAAATACAACTACACACATCACGAATCATATCCATGAGTGGCGAAATCAACGTAGCATTTGAAATATCCAATTGGATGATAGGATATTCCTTGACTGATTTCTCAAAACCTTACTCCCCCCCATAGCCAAATACTTCGCATCTGAGAAACCCCAAACAGAGGAGGAATCCATCCTAAAGGATTAGTAGTTTGACTTGATCTATGCCTAGTCTAGTTATTTATATACAACCATACCCGATGCTCCCCAAGTAGACACCTCTCGTCATGATACATCATGGGAATCCCACATTGTTGATGGCATCATCGGCTCTATCATGTAGAACCCTTAGTTATACACAGCCTCTCACATGATGCCACCACACCCAGGTAACACCCATGATGTTGCCCAACCCAATTATTCCCCGCATTACTCACGTATGATGGCTTAGTCTGGAGCCACCTCCTCTTATGCACCTCCCACACCAACTCATCACATCCATGGGCTGACTTATTTGGAAAAATCGTGTTCTATCCAAGTGGCCGGGTTTGTAGCCCCTCCAGATCCCCCAGTATATTATGCACCACTTGTGTAACCCACTACAACTCTGGCCCCAAATCCTCTAGTCTCTACAGGATAGGTTTATGCTCACCAAAACCTTCCTAACCAACCTTCCCCCAATAACCAAGAAGGGCAGGGCAAGAACAAGAGAGGAAAAAATTGAGGCAATAATCATCCCCAATGAGGCGTCCAACAGGCTAACCCTCCAAACAATAATGAGGCCAACCCACCTACATAGAATCCCCAACGTCTCAATCAGCCTGGGAAGAACCCACAGTTATGGACCAACCATTCATGTGATATATGCAACACCTATGGTCATTACACTCATATGTGTCCTCACATGGCTCGTGTAACGTCCCCTTCCATCAATCCAATGCAAGGAAGGAAACATTAACCAAAACTACCGAGCTTATTGGCAAAACTTAGACCCAGCCAATTTCTTTGGAAATGCAGGGTTAAATAACACTTGTGCATGCCTATTCATACTCAACAAGCACAGCGGAATTAGACACTATGTATGCGCACAGTTTCATCATGCAATCAACATGTAAACATCAGTCATTAATTAAGACATTGCAGAACATGGGATTAATACAACTCAATTAGTAAACACAACGGAATAACCATATCAACATACAAGTAGAAGGGGATGCTTCAGCCTATTTCATTCAGGCAGAATAGTGAAACAATCACATAATAATCAATTCCATTCTCATGATATGCACCAGCATCATACCAACTAATTTAAGATAATCAATTCATCCAAGTAACATGAGTAATTTAACGCATAGGGAAGACCACAGATGAACATCATTCAAACCACAGAGA
>LPNX010388226.1:377249-389711 GCA_001517045.1 Pseudotsuga menziesii
ATTGGTTATCACAATGACATATGGCAGCTTATGGTTCAATCCCACAACCCCTTCACCACTCCCTAGTGGATACACACGGCCCCTTCTCATTCGTTGCCTCCATAGTCAGTTTTGGTATTTTATTGCTTGATGTTTATTTACATCATTTTTACAATGTTCCACGGCTAAATAGCACATGGGTAACATCATGTCCAATGCTTTGCCATTTTAAATAAAGTATGAACATACACTAGCGGGGCCTTGGCCTTGAGCTCCATGCTAGGTATACATACATCATACAAACGGGGTCAAACCCGGGGACATTACAGCTCGCATCTAACAACTTCTCCAGAATGACACTCAATGTGATTCAAACGTGGCTTCTCCATCTTAGATAAACCTTGTGCCACCAGGTCCTCTTCCTATGGTTCTCCAAAAACCCCTACCACACCAAGGGATGGTTGCAACCCAACCCTTGGCCCCACCTGCTCATGTGGCTCTTGCTGAGGCTGGTGTCCATCACCTCATGACGTTGTTGTCTGAATTCAACCTTCAAACTCGACGTAACCAGTATGGGTTCATCACAAAGATTGCTGACCCATCAGCGGCGTCTACCTATACTAGTGCTAACATGTCTCTACACTTACCGATACCCATGCAGATGGGGCGGCCAGAGCCCAACATTTTCCTATGCGTTGTGTCGTAAACAATCATTACTACCATAGCTTCCCTCAACTACAACATAGTTGATGACTTGGCCCAATCTCCTACAACCATGTCCAATTTGGAAGTGCTTAAAACTTTCCCAACACAGCATAAAGTGTTGTTGTATCTGCTAGGTGTCGTTGATCCCTTTGATTCGAGGTTGATCACTTTCAGCTTGGATCAAGGAGAACCTAGGATGTCATCTACCATCTCCTTCCAAGTTTCGATCTTAACTTAGAATTTGATCATACATTGATGCATTATTGATGAAGGGGAATCCACCTGCATTATGTCAACTACCATTTGGCAGAAACTGGGTTCCCCTACCCTTCAACATTCTACCACTGCTCTCTATGCCTATGATGGTCGCTCCACTCAGCCACAGGGGATTCTTATGAATGTTCCTGTTGAGCTAGCAAGTAAAACAGTGTTGATTGACATTGATTTTGTCAATTCCTAATTTGACTATAACCTCCTCCTAGGATGTAGCTACATGTATTCTATGTGAGCCATTACCTCTACCATCTTTTGACTACTGATGTTCCCTCGTGATGGGAAGATCGTGACTGTCGACTAGTTGGCATACTATGATCCTAAGGGGTCGGCCATGTCGAAACATGTCCTTCTGACTATCAGATCCACCATTGATAGTGTGTCCATTCCATCCTTGTTTGTTGTTGGCCCGAGCTTATTTTACAATGCCCCTATGACGGACACCATTTTGTCCTTACCACCTCCACCTATGCCGACTAACATATCATATTTGTGTACTATCACATCTAGTACCATTTTGACCACATCGCAACCTCAATATTAGTCATGGGGAACTATTGGGTTTCATTCCCGATCCACACGATTCCCTTCTTGTTTCCACCATATGGCATCATGAGCAAGCCTTTTATGGCTACTCTCAACTTACCTAACTTCACATTAGGAATTTTGGTGCGGTACCTTGATCCACCCACTCAACCCCCAGTTCCTCTGGTTGTTCTGACTCTCATCCAACCCATTGAGATGTTGTCACACCTACCTCTCGGCCCATTGAATACTACTCCTGTCCCCATGCCTGCCCCTCCTCTTCCAAAGAAAGTTGGGGGAAAGGCTGCCAAAGCAACGACTAAACCTCGTTCAGCTCCTCCTTGTGCATTGTGTAATATCCAAGGTCCTGCAAAACAAAATTGTCCAGACTCGCCTATCAATCACACCCACATGGACGCTATGGATAAATTCAATGGCACTTTAGTATTCATCATCCCATATCCATTTACGGTTAAGAACAAGTCATTGTGAACCTACCATCCTTGTGCAATTTGCAGCTTGTATGGTCACTACTCTCACCATTTCCTATACCTTCCCGAGTATTGGTTAACCCTTCACGAACTTCAGAAACACTCTCATGAATCCAACATCATTGTCCTTGAGGAAATCCACTCTCTGATTCCTTCCTTGGACATAACCAACACCATATACATGATCTCTAGTTTCGTTAGTCCTTATGTTCCCTCAGACATAGAGGATCCCTTCAATATGTCTACGCATTGTTTTAACAATGACGAGAAAATCCTTGAAGCTCTTTCATCTCTTGAGTACCCTTGGGATGATATGCACCATCACTCATTCTTTATTTCTGATGAACCTCTCTCATCATCGGATCAGTACTCAGTTGAAGCCAAATACTTCATCCAAGGCAAAGTTGATTGGTTCAAGAACCCCATTTCGGCACCCAACACCTTTGAAGAGGGTAATATGGCTAACATTTAGCCAACTATTGTTGGCCACTTTCCCTAACTCACGTGACCCAGGTTCTGCACATCCCATTAACCCAACAAATACCCGAGATACCGGCCCGACAAAGCAAGCCCCTTTGGCAACACCTACAAAGTAGGCGTAGTCTCACCCAAGATATCTCTTCGATGGGTAACCACTAGAACCATGTTTCCGCGATTGTCGAGGGATTATAGTCCCTTGGCTTGTGGCCAAGGAACTCAATGAAGGAAACAGGATGGCTAGGTAGAGGAGTCAATCTTGCATGACTGAGCACAAATACATGCCATAACATGCGATATAACCTTCCTTTCCACCTCACAACTGGCACAACTTGTGTGATGCAGCTGACTCATGCCAATCGGACCTACAACTCAAGTCACAACTCAAGACAGAATCATACAGGCCGATACATACATAACCATTTTAGTGACACCTTTCCAATCACTCATCTATTGATTACATAATACATCAAAGATTTAAACAACATCTAACATTATACAAGAAGTAGATAGTAACCATTCACATAAACATTCACCGCATAAATCATTCGTTCAAACATAATACATAACGTGGAAACCCATCTGAGAAAAACCACCAAGGTGCTCTTCATCTGGCATGAGAAAAGGATACAACACCTTGCAGTCTGCGGGATGCAGACTAATCTTGAGATATGTCTTTAAGACTCTGACCTATGGTTCTCATGCTCTCTGTTTTGCTCTTCTACTCTACATCTACTCCTAGTGGTCTGTGCACATAGCAGCCAGATCCATGTCTCAATAGCCCCTCTATCGCTACCAGACTCTTCCTTAGTCTCTTTTTCTCTAATCTCTACAACATTACAGCAAAAGTGGCACCCTTTACCATGCATTACCACTGAACAGGAAAACTATTACTAAAGAACTGACCTAAAACATAATTGATATCGATGATAAAAAACTAAAAGCTACTAAAATCCAACTGAATCCAACCTTCTACCTATTGCATCCCTCCTACTTATACTATTTTACATGACCCTATAGGGCCAACTGCATACTGGTAGTCGGTTAACTGTCACATTTAGCCACCCCTCAGGCTACAGTTGTGTGATTATGACTTGACATGAGGCACTATCGGCCTGACTTACAAATATCCTCTCATACATTCGTAGCTGCAGGATTACGCTGCCATAAATAGCCATGCTCTGGATTCTACATCTGTCAATTTTTGGCCGTTATCATTTGTGCGCTTATGTGCTTGCCTTTCCTCCTTCGTGCACCTCTCTATTCTACCTACACGGTTCCTTTGCTTCCTTCACAATATTCCTTTGCTTTTGTCATGCACGTGGTGCATCTTCCTTAGTTGCACATGTGAACTTCTTCCTTATGCCTCTTTCCAGGGCCAACAAGCCCCCAACACTCACCTGTGGCTCGTCCTAAGCCACAAAGCAAGGGATCTATGAGGAGGTGTGATCTGCGTGGCACCTTTTTCAATTTTTTTTTCCTTGTGCACTTTCTTCCTTATCTTGATTTTTTTTTTCGGCAGTTTCCTGAACCGTGGGTTCTTTCCATACTTAGATGCTTTGCAAGGGTACTATGCCGATACAACTTCTTTCTTGGTATCATTGGGAGACTCACAAAAGAGGGTTCAAATTTTGAGTTCGCTTGCGAAGAGAAAGTAAGCTATGCACTTCTTATTGGAACCAACATCCTAGGGAACAGTAATGTTGTCTTTGCTCTAGGACTCTTTTATCATATTATCATAGTCTGCCTCCAATTTCACCAAGGGTGGGTACTGTTCCATTTTGACATAGCAATCCAAGTGTCCTTGGTTCTTCCACCCCTCTCAGGCTCCTGGGATTTTGTGTGTGTCTATTGCAGCTTGTTCTCTTGCTGTTCTTCCTCGATTTCATCTTTTCTTCATCTAGATTTGCACCACCCTTCCTGACATAGATATGGACTTTGAATACTTGTCCATATTGAAAACCAAAAAATCCCCACAAGAAAGGGTGGTGGAGGTGAATAAGTCACCAAACTTTGATGAATTTCACCAGAGCAGCATAGAGTACAAGCCATAACGGGCCATGCATCCTTTCCTCTTTCCCTCGATAGATAGAGACCCCGCATGGATTGCTAGAGACTGAGCCATCTCGCCAACCCTGCCACCTTTGTCCAATCTGCGAAGGATGTTGGTTCTTACCCCACAGAGTTTGTCAAAATGGGAAAGAACTCTAGTTCATACCAGGGTGCTCTCTGGTGGCGCAAACATGGCTACTAATCTACTAATCTACAAATATCCAAGGATGACTTCACCAGAGACTTCTAGCTAGGTTGAAGTAACTTGCAAACTGCTACCGTCTTCCTTATTCCTGTCTTTGGAGATACCCGACACACTGAAGGATGCAACAACTGCTTTAACCCACAAGGCTGCTCACCATGACACTCCCCAACCTATTTGGAACTATAACTGGAGCTCAATCAGCATGACTAAGTGATGTATGCTTTCTGCAAGGCCGCCTCGATCTTAGAGGAGGAGCATCGGGTCACTTTTCGTGTAGGCTTATCTAGGTGCATCATTAGGACAAGACCTTCATCTGGTGTACCATATTTTCTTCTCATATTTTCTATGATTACCGACATCATTACTTCCCTATACTGACAGTCATGATCGAGTGTTGATGAGCTGGATGGTCACTGTTACATATTTTTCCACACTTGATCCGCCTGGGTTGTTGTCCTGTGACAAGCACCAAATATTTGTGGAATCTTGATGCATTTAATGGTTTTTCAGTGCTTGCTAGTTTTCTAGGACCTCTCGCCCTTCGTCTCATAACTTGTTTGGTGGCAAGTTTTAAAGTGTAGCCTCATTTCCATGTAACCTCTTCTTTTGGTGCCACTTCATCTGTCCCCGCATGCTACGCTAGGGATGCCTTCCTTTATAGTTTTCAATTTTTTTTAATTTTTATTTTTTTCTTTGGCTACATGCCTCGGCCTTATTTTCTTGTACTATTTTAAGCTGTTGGTGTCTGCTCAGGCTGTGAAGCAGTTCAGAACTTGTCTTGGAATGTTTGTACCATTATTTCAACCTTAGAAACTTCCTCCGCAGCTTCCTTTGCTTGCATGGCCAACTACTCCACACGGTTGGAATAGACATGTTCCCATGATTGCACTGCTATTGATTGCACTATGTCTTGAAGTTTCAGATGTACCGGATGAATATGGTTTGTGAGTTGTTCAGCTTCCGACTAGAATGCCTCAACCTTGGCTTCATGAAGGGTCTGCACTTCCTCATTGTAGCCTTTTGATCTCTGCATTTTTAATGACCTTTTGCTAGAGGAGAAAATTCCACATTTTTGCCTTTGCAACACTGATTTTCTCATCTGCCTCGCAGACACTCTGCCTTATTTTCTTAGTTGTGTCATCTCCAAGCAGTGCTTCCCAAATGGTCACGACAGCATATGTGACCTTGGCGCAGAGTGTCTCTCCTTCTCTTATTTTCTTAGTAGCTTCATACGTTGCTCTTCTTCTTTTCGCAAGCACCTCTGGGGGTGTGCTTGGCATCTGCCTAGCTTGCAGATCTTCCACTTGCTACTGAAGATCCTGTGCGATCTTCGCGAGCCTGGTGACTTTAGCCAGGGAGTCTTCATCTTCTTGTCCTGCTCATGGTGGGAATGCTACAATGGAATTATTGATAGAGTCCACCAGTGCAATGCGGTTCTAGTCGCATGCTAGTATATCCTGCTCTTTCTCAATAAGAAGGGTGATGCATTCCTGCATTTCCTACTCTTTTTCTTTTAACAGGGCCTTGCGTAGCTTGGCCTTCTTTTTTTGTTTTGCTACCTAGTAAGCAACAACATTTTCCCTTAGCCGAATTTTGAATGTGGCTCCCTACTAAATGTTATAAACTTCCTCCAAGGTGAGCTTGGAGAAATCTATCTGTGCCTTGTTATCATCAATACCTGCACTTTCCTTTGCGTCTGCTTCCAGTGCGTGCCTCTGAATCACCACTTTGATTGGTGGTACTGAAATTGGTGTAACTAGCAGAACGCTAGGATCAACACCATATGTCTCGGCCTCCACAGTGGCTTTGACATCCTGAAGAGCCTCTATTAGTTTATTGAGGTGGTCCTAGACTTGGGTAACAATGTTTAACTACTGTTTCCTTATACTGGTGAGGTTATCTTGCACAACTTTAGCAATAGCATTGGCAAGTTCTTGTATATCATCTTCAGTTAATGTGTTTGTGTTCCCTGTTATGTCGGCTTTATGCTTCTTCCGCGGCGATTGGCCCTCTTCTTGTTGTACACGTGTGTGTTCCTGTGCCTGATCTTGAGTTGGTTAGTGTTCTGATGGATGATGGTCAGAATGATCCATATCATCATCAGCCTCGATGTGTTCTTACGACGGATCATCTTGGGTGTCGTCGCCTTCATGCTCTTCACCATTAACTTGGTGGAGCGATGGTTCCTCCACATTCTTCTCGTTAGGAAGTGGCTCTGCTAGCAGGCCATGCCATTCCTTCGGCCAAAGATTAATAATTGCATCCACATCGTCATTTGTCACCATGAAGCTTGCATGGTGTACCTGGTGGAGCGGGTCCTTTGTTGGCAGCAGGGTTATAGCATGCGCATCAGCTTGAAATTTGATGAATGCGGTGTACCTATGTACAGTCACAGGGCGGATCCTATGGGACTGCTGGACAACCTCACGCAGTGCCTTTGCATGCATAAAAAATGCAATGTTGTTATATTTCTGGTGATCACTGTCTACCTTATCTTCCTAGAGATTCTGGTCCCTTGCACCCAGGCAAGATTGTGGGACATCCATCTGGACATAGTCTGGTGGGTTAGCCCAAACAGTGAACGAAATCAAGATTACTAACCAGGAATAGTGGAATTTGTGGTCTTCCTTGTGTTGAGCTAGCATCGCGTCATCAATAAGTGCATTCAGCAGGTACCATGATCAATTGAATTTTTGTCCTTATGCACATAATTCTGCAAGTTCCACCACCGCTACTAAACATTGCATAGGTATCATTTTATGGAACATCTTACAGGATAATATTTTTGCGGCAACACACACACTTTTGTCCTTGATGGGCCCAAGTAAGTAGCCCCGGCCTGTGCGCTGAAGGTTATGTTTGTTCTTGATAGGTTTAGTGTTGTGCTTATCCAGATATGGCACATGATATTTTCCTTTGCTTGGGAGTCCAGTTATCCTTGCAATTAGATTGACGTCAACCAGATATTGTTGATCCAGCCATAAGTATCCTCCATGAAAGCAGACCAGTAACCGCTTCATGTATTTATTGATCTGTATGCTATGGCCAAAGTGAGGCATGAACAACATGTTGGTTAGACCTGAGCTAGCAAGTCCCTTGTCCCACTTCTTTGGCTTAACCACCTGGGCATCACTTGTAGTGGAATGGGTCATGTTCATACAGTGTTTTATCTGCATCCCCTCATGTTTCCAAGTATCAATGTCTTGGAAATTCAACACAGCCAACTCGGGTAGGATATCGCTCAGCAAGGTCATGCCAACAGGGATCTGTGACGCAACCAAAGTAGTCACTACCTTCTTTGGGAGATCCATCTCCCCTAAATCAGCCCTCCTTTGTCAAACATAACATAGGAAATTCAGATCATCCCACTCTACTTCTGACTCTCTCTACAGTAGCAAGCCTTCATTCCTATCATCTTCTGCTTACTTGCCAGCAGGGGCCTTCCCTCGCTCATCCGAAGTAGTCGGAGCCTTGCATTTTCCTTGCTTTGGTTGCGGTTGTGGAAACGCCTCTCCCAACTATGTATCACTAGGTTGCCTCAGCTCTCTCCCAGGTACTAGAGGTGCTTGCTGTGGTCCTGGAGCAACCGGTATTCTCTGAAATGGGTTCGATACAACACGCGACCCAAGGGTTGGAACAGTAGCATGACCATATTGCCTACTTTTTTGCTTCCATATTCTTTCCATTGAATTGATCTCTGGTGGTTTTTGTGGTTGGGGACCCTCGGTTGACTGTATTTCTACTTCCTCAGAAATGGGGAAACCAAAGATAACAGTAGCTTCTTATGCCTCACTCTCACTGGGAATACTAATTACCATGGCTGTCGGTGTAATTGAACACGGATGGCAGGGTTTAGTTGTGGAATGGCTCAGCTCTGGTGCTCACTGTGCATAAAAAACTTCTTGTTGGGGAAGCTGAATATTTACATAGTGCTCAGCATCCTTCAATCATCATTTGACAGGAGGTCGAGGTCTACTCAATTTAGAAGGTCGCTTCTTCCAACACTTGCCTCATTAACTTCTGTGACTGGATTTTTGGGTTGTACCTATTAGGCTAGTTATGGTAGTTATTGCAAGGACGGGTGATTGGATTAACAAGTATGCCGCCTTGCTCCTCTTATTGTGCCGAGTTAATGTGACGTAGTTGTCATAGTTGTATGCATATTTGTCAGAGATTCGTTGCTTTAATGCTAGCCAGCTTGTCATTCCCACTTTTTTCCTCCTTTTTCCACTTCTTGCTTTGTCTCGTTCTCTCCACACTTCATTTCCATTTCTTGAGGTTGCGTCATGACTTGATTTTTGTGTGTTCCAGTGCACATGCTTTTATGTTGGTTCTATCGCAATTCTGCAATAGAGTGGTTACATCTTTTGGCCTCTCATATTTTTTTTCACACATGTCGTAGCATGGCGTTGGGCGACTCCTGTTCGCCATACCTGCGACATGGGTACCATTTAATTTTTTGAATTTTTTATGCACCCTCAGTAATGTGTGCAATTCTATATGGCCCTAGCCACTGTGTCTTTAGCTTGTCCAGTTGCTTGAACCATTTATTGTCATACTGTAAGACGAGTCTTCCTTCTTTAGATGGCTTAACCTTGAGATATTGATCATGCGGTGTCATTTGCCACTGCTGACTCAACTTATTCTGTATTCATAGGGGCATTTTCATCTCCTCTAAACCTCCCACTATTCTCCTCCTTCCTAAGTATTTTGTAGGGAATAGGATCTGGTACTCCTATAGGAGATCTGCGATCTTTGCAACTATTTCTATATGTGAATAATTTTGGGAATTGGAGAAGTTTGGGTTCTTTGATAATCTAATATGCACTTGTTTGATTTTCAGGGGCTGGGAAAACTGAGCACTTGAAATGCTATTTATTCCTTCCTCTCTTGTGCCCTCCAATTTTGGTTTGCTGATATTGATCGTATCATTATCTTGATTTTTGATTTGACTATATTGGTAATTGGTTGTGCTACATTGGTGTGAATCAACCTCTTTGGTAGGGATTTCCTCAACTATACTCCCTTTTTCCTTCTGAAACATAGCATCAATTGCAAGGTGTTTGTCGACAATTACAATAATATGCGCAACCTGGTGGACTCCTTGCCACAGCTCCTCAGAGGTATAGTAGGTCTTGGGTGCGATATCCAAGGTGTATATGAAACTCGCATAGGTGGGTAATTCCCTTGACTCGGTCTCCACCCATCGCACAGACCTTATAACTCTTGCACACCTTCTCATAGAGACTTCGTGTAATCTATTTTGCCAATTCTATAAAGCCTCTCCTGAATTGGATGTACATGAACTCATGCATTTCCAACTCAGGTTTCCATCTACTGTTGGACTGGTATAATCTTCTTGCATAACTGTAACATTGTATATCTGGTCGAGATAGTCATATTGCCCCTCATTATAGACAGGATCGACGTATCTTTGTCGTTAAAATGGATCGATGGGTAATACTACCCACATTTCCTCATCTTCAAAGGAAAGAATCTTTTTTTTGAAATTTATGATGGTCTAATTGTCTATGGCCCAGTATATTCCTAGTAGCGTAGGGTAAGGGTTTGTGTCATCTACAATTTTAATGACCTCAAAGTCTACAGATGTGCGCAATCCTTCAATATCAATGGTTACATTTCTCAATCGTCCAATGGGTAGGACCTTCGCCTGATTGGCAAGTCGTAATTGGATAGGAGACCAATCCAGGCGCAGCTTACCCATACTTTTCCATGTTTGTCACGTCAAAATATTGACATATGAGCCCATATCCAAGATGATATAATCCATGTCATAGCTACCTATCTACACATTCATCCTCAATTCACGACCAGTTTTACATATCTTTTGTATGTGGTTAAATTTCTTCTCAAGTTGTGGCTCTACAGGAATCTCATCTATCATTTCTTGCAGCTCTGCAATAGCATCTTTATCTTGGATTAGCGTTAAACAACTTGATAGAAAGGTTCTTAGCTTACTACTACTACATTTTGACCAAAAATCCGACGGCTATCATGTCGGATTTTCGACACTTCTCTGTCGCATGAACGACACTTTGATTTTTTTTTAACCGTCGGAAACTTTTCGTCAGTGATCCGACACCTAGGTAACCGTCGCTTAAGCGACACCTAAGCAACCGTCCGTTAATTTTACAGTGTCGGTTAAGCGATGGAATTTCTTCTACAGTACTGAAATTTTTTAATGAAATAACTCTTCATTCCGTCGGTAAAGCGACAGCAGTTCTGTCGGTTATGCGATGGATATGAACTATAACTGTCGGAAAAGAGACATTTAGAAACGTCGATTAAGAGACGGATATAAACTATAACTGTCGGAAAAGTGACATTGAGAAACGTCGATTAAGCAACGGCTATGAACTATAACTGTCGGAAAAGAGACATTTAGCAACGTCGATTAAGCGATGGATAGGGATATTGAGCGTCGGTTAAGCGACGTTTATGAATGTTTTTAAAAAATAAAAATGCCTACAGAAGCGTCGGTTAAGGGACGTCTATAGACGTTTTTTTTAAAAGAAATCATTTATCAATAAGGCACATGAGCCCTGGCATCAATGTGTAAGTTGGCTTGGTCATTGCCTACATTTGAGCCTCAAATTTGGATCTCCTATCATCAATCAATAGGTTTGGTTCTTTTTCTTGGCCAGGCCAATATTGAGATCTAATGATGGATTATCGTCAACGGGCTTGGTTAGTTTTGTGCCCCTGCCCCCCCCATTCGACCATTGTTTATAGAACATGGACAAGGTAAATGTGGGTATGTAAACATCATATATTAAAGCATAGGGTACCATTGGAAAGCAGTTGGAAAACAAACATCCCAGATTCAAACTATCTATCAATAATTAAAGCCAATTCTAAGCATAAAATGAAATTTGCAATTGAAGGATCAAAAGCAATAAAGTATAAAGTAGGGAAGTTGGAAAACACAGCCGGGGTTGGATCAAAGGCTAACTGTATGGGAAGTTGGAACTGTACGGGAATAAGGCTAACTATATGGGAATAAGGATTTGGAAAGATAAACGGGTGGTGGTATATATATAGATGCTGATGGTATTCCATCAGGTACTCAACCCACCTGGATAAATAGGTACTCGGATACATATATAAAGGATTTGGAAATAGCATATAATTCTGGTGATACTAAACCCACCTGGCCCCCAAAGGTACTCGATTGCATATATCTCGGCTGCATCTATAGGGAGAGTATTTGTCTATATCAATCCCTTGAATGTGGATCTCAATTGGTACAGGACGCACACCAGGTGGAAAATTGAAAAGCCCAAGAGCTTCTATAGGAGCAATATAGACACATCGAAATACACTGTCTGTGCCTTTTTGATGCAATCGTAGTAAAGCAAACTCAGCACAGATAGTCTTACCGCTACCAGTAGGTGCTGCAACTAAAACATTATCATCTGAGTTATAAAGCACAGTAAATACCTGAGTTTGAATAGGATTGAAGTGTCTAAACTGTTGATAAAGTGCTTCATATGAGGGATTTCTTAACGCAGACATAGGAAGTGGCTGCAAGTCTAGCAACTCAGTTGGAGGTGGGTATTTCTCTGGAAAAATAAGATGTCTAAATGAAACTGGCAATATTGTCTGTGACCCTAACCACTTATCAGATACAACACCAATAAAGTACTGGGGAGGAAGAGGTTCATGGATGGGGACAATGAAGCTCAGATGATGGTCATCTTCAACAAACTGCATTTTTAACATAAAATATTCATG
>LPNX010388237.1:0-45329 GCA_001517045.1 Pseudotsuga menziesii
TGGTGCAGAGAGGAGCAGTGAAGCTCCAGTATGTTGCGATGGAGGAACAGATAGCTGATGTATTGACGAAGCCATTGGCTAGGATGAAGTTTGAGTACTTTAGGGAGAAGCTTGGTGTTCTCCAGATCGAGGTTTCCTCCAAGAGAAAGTAATGAGACCCATATCCATTCTGACATGGTGAGAGGATTGGTTCCTTCCATGATCGGATGTAAGGGCTGAGCCATTCTGTAATGGTGATAGGGTTGCTCCCTTCCATGTCAGATATGAGTGCTGGCCATTCTGTCGAGTAGGATAGATGTAAGGGCAATTGTCATTCTAGGAATGGAGGCACCTGGTCAGTTACCAGGAACACTCAGTGTAAGAACTGAGTAGCCATTCTGATGTGATAGAGGGATGTGTTCCCACTTGATCAGATGTAAGGGCTGAACCATTCTATCATGGCTAAAGGATTAAGTTCCTTCCATGTTAGATGTGAGTGTTGGCCATTCCGATGAGCAGGCCGGATGTAAGGGCAACTGAAATTCTCTAGGAGAATGGAGGCACCTGGTCAGTTACCAGGTAGCTCAGTCGAGGAGGACTGGGGGCCATTCTGATATGACTATAGGATTGGTTCCTACAAGATCAGATGTGAGTGCAAGCCTTTCCATCATTGTGAGCAGGATGTGTTCCCGCCTGGGTGGATGTAAGTGTAGGCCCTTTCATCATTGTGGTAGGATGTGTTCCAGCCTGGGTGAATGTAAGTGCGAAAGGCCCTTTCATCATTGTGGTAGGATGTGTTCCGGCCTGGGTGAATGTAAGTGTGGAAAGCTTTCATCATTGTGGTAGGATGTGTTCCGGCCTGGGTGAGAGTCGTTCATCATTGTGGTAGGATGTGTTCCGGCCTGGGTGAATGTGTGGAAATCTTTCATCATTGTGGTAGGATGTGTTCCATCCTGGGTGAGAGTCATTCATCACTGTGGTAGGATGTGTTCCCGCCTGGATGGATGTGCCTTTCTGACGAGTAGGTCAGATATAAGTGCTGAAGCCTTTTCACAGATGATAGTGATGTCCTATCATGCTGGTGAATGTGAGTGCTGGGCCTTTCTGATGTGATTATAGGATTGGTTCCTATATGATCAGATGTGAGTGCTGGGCGTGCCCTTCTGACGAGCAGTTTAGATGTAAGTGCTGGGTGAAGACCTACATGATGGCTAGGCCTACAACCAACATGAAAAAGGGTTGGCTCTGTAGAACTTCCTATGACGAGAAGAATCATGGGATAGCACCAGTGATGATCCAGATCCAGTGATGATAGCTAGTGATGATCCAGATCGAGTAATGATCCAGATCCAATGATGATAGCTAGTGATGATCCAGATCGAGAGATGATCCAGATCCAGTGATGATGTTCCATGATGATCCAGATCAAGAGATGGTCCAGATCCAGTGAAGATGACTTGAATATGAATATTACTTGAAGATGAAGATAACTTGAAGACTCAGAAGACTCTAGATGCAGATGACGAGATGATCCAGTTGATACAGAGAAGAAGACCAGTGCTGAAAACTGTGTCGAAAGAATACCTTCCTAGTTAAGAGGGAGTGTTGATGTATTTGTAACTTCGGAGTGTATTCATCTATGTATCTTATGTATTGTAACCCGATGTTTATTCTGGGATGTTTCTATTATGTATTTGAGTCATGTTGTCTTGCCCCAATGTTCCGATCGGGAGGATCAATAATGTAAACAAGCCATGTCAAGTCATTGTTAAAGTCCCCACAGTTTAGGGGCACTAGGGTTATTAGACACTCATAGAGATGTCGGCTCTAGTAAGTAATTGTTAAGTAAGGGCGACATGATTGAGTGCACTTCAAGTGAATGAAAGAATATAAATAGAGAGTGAGACTCTCTATTTATCACACACATCATTCACTCACTCAAAGTGTAGTGCATTAGTGAGGAAGGAAATACACTGGGGCTAGAAAAGAAGAAGGCTTTTACTGTTTTGGTGCTGATTCTATCTCTGAGGAAGTTGCAAGGTTTTCTCCTTTATGGTTTCCCCGAGGAAAACTCATTGTGTCTCTTGTCTCTTGTGATGTGCTTATGTTTTATTGCTGTACTTGTTATTCTCTTAGTAAATATCCTAACATAATGCTAGCTTAATGTTGAAAAACTAACAGAAGCTCTATGCTTTAATTGTGATAGAAAGTATAGTAAGGGACATAAGTGTGGATAAAATAAATTCTTCTACATAGAATGTGACGAGGAAGACCAAAAATAACATGAACCACCACAAGGGAAAGGACTAGAAGTGATTACTCCCACCATATCTTGTCATGATTTGGATGGAATTAACACTCCTCAAGCTCTCAAGATTGAAGGACATATCAAAAATAAAAAGGTAATAGTGTTGATTGATTCGGGTAGTACTCATAATTTCATTCACTGTAAAGTGGCCAAAGATCGCAATTGATTTGTATATCCAACACCAGAATTTTAAGTAACGATTGTAGATGGAGGAACCATCAATTGTTTGGGGAAATTCCATAATATCAATCTTACTATGGGGGAATATGTATCCCATCATTTCTATTCCAAATGGGGGTGTTGATGTTGTATTAGGAGTTCAATGGTTACAATCATTGGGAACAATGGATTTTAATTTTTAGAAGCTTTTCCTGAAATTTTCTTGGGAAGGAAAATAATTTGTGTTAAATGGTATCTATCACAGGGAAACCAAGCAATGTGATAATCTCTAATGGTATTAAAACATTGTTAAAGAAATTAAAACAAGGTGTAAATACACAATTATACTCACTAGATGTTCAAACATGTAAGGCTCCTATTTTGCCAGATATCCAAAGGGTCCTTAAAATCCTTCCAATATATTTGAAGATATTCTAATAAGTCATCCACCTATTCCAGATTTGGACAATGCTATTAACTTAAATCTGGGAAGTGTTCCTTCTATCATTAGACCTTACAAATACCCCTATGGATAGAAGAATGAAATGGAGCAGATGGTTGAAGCAACGACAAGAAAATCTGCAGTTCAAGTAGTGGCAGATCACATAGAGCACCAACAAGCAATTCTCCAAATCCCAATGATGTCAGAAACAAGATGAAACTACAGGAAGATCAACATCATCATCAAAGGAGTTTTGAAGAAGCACAAATCATATGGGAACCTGACCAAATCATTGAAACAAGGACCAAACAACTACGATATCAAGCTATTATTGAGTACCTCATCAAGTAGAAGAACTTACGAGCTGCAAATTCAACATGGGAAGATGATGCCTTCATACAGATGCATCCACAACTACCCAAGTGTTGTGGACAACGCTTGTCTGAAGAGGAGGGGCATGTTAAGCCCTAAAATTTGGGAACAACTCCCCCTATAGTGTGATACTTTACCCTCTATATGGTAGTGTATTACGTATTATTGATGTAGGCTTGGGTATATTAGTGGGTGTATTAGTTTTTATTGTACACCTTTGTATCCTATATATAGGAAGGAGATATTTTCATTTGCGCAATCATTGTATATTGTCTTGTCTTAGGTACATAGTACATTGTGTAAGGAGGTTCCTACCTTGAAGAGGATTGCTATTTATCTTTATTCTTCATTATTAAGGTGCAAATTACTCTCTTATTGTCAGTTTATGCTATTTTTGAGACTTGGTTGCATAACATCCAATATACGTAATGGTTTGACCATGATGGCCCCCTTGTTTGAAACCTGCAATTCCTTTCAATTTAATTTATGAGACTCATTGGCTATATAATGTTGTAAAACATATACATGAAAATCATTATGAGTTTTATGCAAATGGGGTGGAAACCCAAGATGATATGCAATGGGTACAACTTTCTTAGAAATTTCAAAGGGTCATATGAATCGTGGTGACAACTTTGTCCATTTCCCAAAATTGATGGTACATTAATTAGGTTTGATTCATATGAATACCACATCCCCCACATTATAGTTTTGGCCAACCCTATGTGCGTCTACATAACTCTTTTGTCTATTTCGAGCTTCCTTTAATCATTGTCTAATATGAATCACATGTTTTTCCATCTCCTGAATCAACTCATGTCCTACAATCACTCAATCCTATAACATTTTCCTACTCAATGGTGTTCTACATGGCATCCCATATAACACTTGATAAGGTGGCATCCTGATTGAGTTGTGGTAATTATTATTGTAAGCAAAATATAAGGGTATGTGTTTTTCCCTATGGGTCTGTCGACCCATAAGATATATCCTAAGCATGTCCTCCAACACTTGATTCACTCTTTATATTTACCCATCTATCTCTGGATGGTAAGTTGTGCTTAAGTTCAATTGAGTTCCTAAGGCCATTTGCAAATTTTTCCAAAACCTGGATACGAACCAAGAATCCCTCTTCGAGACAATTTTCTTGGGAAACCAATGAAGACAACAAATTTCATTTATGAATATGTGTGTTACATCCACAATGTCATAACTCTCCTTAACTAGAATAAAGTGAGCAGTTTTGGTGAATTTATCAATAATGATGATGATGGCATCATTCCTATGAGAGGTAAGGGGCAATCCTATCACAAATTCCATGGAAATAACCTTCTATTTTGACATAGGAATAACATGTAGTTGCAACAATCTTGCTGGGTGGCGATGATCAAATTTTACTTGCTAACACTTGAGGCACCTAGCAATGAATTTGACCATGTCACGCTTTATGCCTGCCCAAAAGAAGAGTTTCTTCATATCCGCGTACATCTTCTTAACACCAGGATGCACACAAAATATTTCTCTATGGGATTCCTTAAGTATATTTTATCTAATATCTCCTTCCTCAGGAATATACATCAGCCCTTGATATCACAACAAGCCGTCTACTTCCAATTCATACCCTTCAAACTTAGGTTCCACTTGCCTCCCATTTTGGAGTGCCGACAATACCTTTAGGTATCAATTATCTCTGACTAGTTGTCCTAATACTCTTTCATGTTAGAAAAATAGGATCACACAGAAATAAAAATTAAACAAGATGCAAATATTAAAATTCATTACAAGAGAGTCACATATATAATGTGGTTCACCCAAGATGGGATACATCCACACAGAAATTGATAGTCCTTTATTATTATACCATCCAAAAAAATGAAGGGATACAACCTACAACAAACCCAGTGTACTTCATCTTCACTCTCTCATAATCTCTCTCACACAATCACAGAGATTAGTTTACAATGCTACAATACAATACACAGTCGTATTACAATGATTTCCTTTTATAGGGGAATTACCATGGGTCACCCAATACCATGGGTCTGCAAACTGTTGGCCAACAAACATCCCAAAAATTTATTTCAGGAGCTTTGCCCCTGGATCCCCACGGGGGGATGATGTCCCCCTGCACCCTCCTACTGGGATGAGTGTACAATAAAACTGGGGTACAAACACGACTGAACAATAACATCTTTGAATCTAGAAGATCAGGCTCCACAAAAAAACAATCTCCCACTTGGAGACTGATCAGAACAACTCCACCATTGTTGCACTTTTTGGACTATACTCTGAACCTTAGACGTGAAAAATTTCTCATCTTCACCTTCATGCTTGAAGGTCAATATAAATCGAGCAGGAACTTAGTTTCTCTCTGGTTACTACCTTTGTCAACATGTTTGCAGGATTCTGGATACTATGTATCTTTTCCAACTTTAACAATTCATCTTCCACAACAGATCTTATGAAATGGTACTTGAATTGTATATGTTTAGTATTCGAATGAAAGGTTGAGTTCTTTGTAAGATGAATGGAACTATGGATGTCACTGTACAACCTTCTATTATCTTTCTTCTTACCCAATTCCTCCATGAACCTCTACAACCAAATCATATCTTTACTAGCCTTTGTAGCAGCAACATACATTGCTTCTGTTTTTTAAAGTGCAATATCCTTTTGCAGTTTTGAAATCCAACTTATTGTTGTTCCAACTATAGTAAAAACATACCCTGCGGTCCTCCTCCTACTGTGTTTATCACCTGCCATATCTGCATCAACATATCCCTGTAGAACAATGTTTGAACCTCCAAAACATAATGCATGAGAAGTGGTACCTCTCAAATATCCTGAGAATCCACTATACTGCCTTCAAATTCTCTTACTTGGATTGTTGATATAACTATTCACAACTCCTACTACATGTGTAATATTTGGTCTTGTGCACACCATGGCATAAATAAAGCTGCCAACTGTCAATGAATAGGGTGTTGATTTTTATTGAGCAGCATCAAGAGCCATTCTCTTAGGAGAATGGGGACATTTGGTCAAGGACCATGATGCGGAACTGGTCAAGCAAAGGGGGACTCAACCTTGAGTTCAGTAGCCATTCTGTTGAATGGAGACATCTAGTCAGGGACTAGGATGTGGGACTAGTCTAGCACTGAGGAACTCAACCTTCAGTGGAGTAACCATTCTGTTGAATGCAGACATCTGGCCAGGAACCAGGAAGTGGAACCAGTCCTACACTAGGGGACTCGGCCTAGAGTTGAGTGACCATTATGTTGAATGGAGACATCTAGTGAGGAACCAGGATGTGGAACCAGTCCAACACTGGGAGACTCGGCCTAAAGCTGAGTGGAAATTCTTTAAATAGAGGCACCTAGTCACTTACTAAGAAGATGAACCAATCTAGTACTGGGGGACTCATCCTAGGGCTGAGGGCCATTCTCTGGGAGAATGGAGGCTCTTGGTCGGTTACCAAGTATTTGACCTTGAGTCAAATTATGCATCCTATGGATGTGGCACCTGGTATGTTACAAGGATATCACTATAAGTCTTAGATCAGTTCTGGGCATGTGAGACACTTTGAACCTCGATATTTGGGCTTTGAGATCTTCTCCAAGCCATAGCTACCCCTGGTTAAGACACCTAGTACTCGATCTTGGTGTCACATGGAGTGTGAGATAAAAGCATTAGTAATTCTCTTTATTTATGATGATGTACTTTGAATAGGGATGAAGGACCACCTTGACCACTTGTTTTAACCATAGGGCACTTAAAGAAGGCTAAAGGTAAAAGTAAAAAATACATGAGGACCCTTAGACCACTAAGGGGTCAAAGTGAAAGTGAAAAAATACCTTTAGTACCACTAAAGGTAAAAGTTAAAAAGATAAAAGAATAAAAGAATATTATTTTGTTCTTTTGAGTTTTAGTCCACTTATAGGTAATTCAAAGGATATAAAATAAAATCAATCCATTTCATTATTACACACTTGCTCATCATCTACAATTGCTCCAAGGAAGTTTTTCGTTGGTCTTAGAAGATAAGTTTTGTGGCAATACCCTAGCATGGAGGTTTCTAGCTAGGGAATCAACTCTTTCATTTGTAGCTACTCTATCTTCCACAGGTTAGGGTACCCCCATCTTCTTTAGCATAACCCTAATCAAGATAGGGTTCATCTCCTTTAGACACAACCAACAAAATCCAAGCTAGAGTTTCACCCTAGCCCATTTCACCTTCACGACAACCAAAACATATCGACGGGAAACCTGCAATTCTTCATGGTCTGTTCAAACAGGATTGGGAAGGTTGAAAGGAAATCTAGGAAAATCCATTTTTTCTTTGGACATCCCTCTCCCTACCTCAGCCTCTTCACATCACCCTTGGGCAGGCTCAGGCCCTTCATGGTCAGCCTTAGGTAGTCCCGATCTCTCATGGGAAACCTCCTCCCGTCTGTTATCTATCTCAGGCAGCAGCAGCAGCAGCAGGTTGTCAAGTAATAACAATAGGGTTCTGGGTAGCAAAAGCAGGCTCGGGCAACAAACATAAGGTTTAGGCAGGCATATAGAAGGTTCGAGCAAGAAGACAGAGGTTTGGGCAGGCAGTCGTACATCTGGGCAGGAAACTATAGGCATCCGAGCAGTTATAGGAATCTGGGAACCTTGAGCAGTGTATGAAATCCATACAGATCCGGATAGCAAGAAAATATCTTGGCATCATATCTGGGACTGTTGGGAAGCTAAGAGAAATTAGGGCTTGAAGCCCTAATTTGTATTTTTCTGTAAAATAATTTTTGTGAATTTTGTATATGTGGATCAAACCTATTAGGGTTTGAGAATTACTGAAGAAATTTCATCTCATAATTTTGACAAACTCAAGTCATCTCATTTAAGAGATGATTTAAAAATGATTTTGGGTTTTTTTTTCCTTTAAAGGTTTCCCCGTGAAAAACTAATGTGTTCAGTGTGTGTGATGTTGTTGATGTTTCTACTACACTTGTCTTTTGTTATCTTACAGTCTGCAAAATTTTAAAGAATTCTTGCTAATGCTAAAATTCAACATGGTGTTAGAGCATAGCATGTGAAGACCCAGTAAAAAGAAGATTAATGTTGTCTTCCTAAACCTTGGGATATTTTTATAGATTGGGACAATTGACTAGTAGCAGAGATCGCTACCAACATATTCATACTAGAAGAAAAGCTTGAAGGTTCAACAAACTACAATTCTGGGAAGGCTAGGCTCACAACCATCCAGGAGGAAAATGATCTTGATGAATTTGGTGTTCAACACCATAGAAGAGCCAACATCTAATGTTGGAATAATTGCTTACAAGAAGAAGTCGAGTAAAGCTAGAAGGATCATTTATGATTCTGTCAAAGAAGCTTTGATTCCCAACATCACATCATTGAAGATTGCCAAAGAATGCGTTGACACCTTGACAAACCTATATGAAAAGAAGGCTCCTAGTCAGAAGAGAGTTTTGAAGAAAATACTTCGAACACTAAAGATGAACAAGGATTAAGGAATTGGACCCTTCTTCACAAATATTGCACAGGTAAGAGACCAACTTACTGCTATTGGTATTACTCTAGATGACAATGACTTTGTGCAGTCTGTAGTCGATGGTATCCCAAACTCTTGGGATAAGTTTTTGGCACTAGTAAGTGGACATGAAAATCAGCCAAACTTTGTCATGATTGCTTGGAAGAAGAAGGAAGAGTTTTACAAAAGGCACCTGACACTAAGGAAGGAAACCTTTCCCTTAAAACTAAGACAAAGAAGTTTAAGAAGTCTTCCCCTCAAGAAAAGAAGGGAAAGAAACCACAAGGTAAGCACATTGATGTTTCAGAAGTGGAATTCTACAATTGTCACAAGTTTGGGAACTTTGCCAAAGATTGCAGGAAGCCTAAGGGGAAACTCAAAAGAATATTCCATGCTTCTGTTGCAGAAGAAGAAGAAGAACACCAAGACTAGCAAATAAGAGGAACCTAGAAGAGAATTCTACATGATATTTTCCCTTTCTGGATCCATCACCGACAGTGCTAACTCTTGGTTAGTAGGCAATGGTCCCTCCAGACATATGACAGGTAATCGTGGAGCAGTCAATAGTTACAGAAAGAAGAAGTTCACTACTCAAGTGGAACTTGGAGATGAATCCACTTACAAAATTCAAGGAGTTGGGTCAACCTCACTTCAACTGGATTCAGGTACGGTCTTACATGTTGATGATGTATTATATGTTCTTGGTTTAAAGAAAAACCACCTCTTTGTTGCTTGTTTAGAGAATAAGGGCTACAGAGTCCTATTCATGGACAAGAAAGTCCTTCTATGAGAAAAGAATGAGAAACTAAGCTCAGTTTTACAGATTGGGGTTTGAGAGGGAGGTTTATATAAGGCTTCCAGAAATTACACTCGCGGCTTTGTTTCACCACATAGTTGATCCATGCGAGATATGGCTTCGGAGGTTTGGACACCTCCACTATACAAGTCTACACAATATGGTTAGTGGTATGCCAAATATCTCTCCCAAACAGGAAGAAATTCCTCCTGAGATCCTATATTCATAAGTCCTGAGGGAGAAAGTGGAATTTGAGAATCAAATTTTGGATGAACCTGAAGAAACTGAAAGTCCACTAGAAGAATTTCTTGAAGTTCCTCCTTCCAAAAGGAGACCTTCCTGGTACCGAGAAATGGTACAAGAAGATGAGAATCATAAAGCTCTTCCTAGGACTTTCAGAGAAGGCATAAGGCCGTAGAAGTACTCAGGTCTTATGATCCAACTCATTAGTGCTGAACCTTCCACATATAAAGAAGCAACAAGTCAACATGTATGGATTGATGCCATGAATAAAGAGTACAGTTCAATCATGAAGAATGATGTATGGGAAGTTGTTCCCAAAATGACAGGAAAGTCAGTGGTAACAACTAGATGGATTTACAAAATCAAGCATGCTACTAATGGCAGCATTGAGAAGTACAAATCCATATTTGTAGCTCGTGTCTTTACTAAAAAAGAAGGCATAGACTATGATGAGACCTTTTCTCCTATCGCCAGGTATACTACTATTAGAACCATCTTTTATCACTCAGAATATACCCAGGTTGTGGAAGGTAAAATCCCAAGGTAACAACATAAACACTTTAGACTGTATTTCTGACCTAATACAGTCAGAGAGAGATATCTGAATATTTACAAGGTTATCTCACTCAAGATATTCAATCAATTATCAATCAATGATACTCAGAAGGTCAGATTTCTTATGGGACAAATAGGACAAATTTGTTTTGAAAATTTTTGGTGGGACAGTCATGGAGGAGGCGATTGGGAAAATGGAGTCAACCATCAGATCTGAGATAGGTTGCAAGAGGTAGGGGTTTTAAAGGCTTATGGATAGAGTAAAGGTAGACACCATTTCCTTAGTCTTGAGGCTTTTGCAGGTCAATTAGAAGACAAGGAGAACATACCATCAAGCAGAACACCAAGCTTGGGTGATTTATGTAAGACTTTAGAAGAACTGTTTTGAAAACGCTTGAACAATGAACCTAGAGCATGCAAGATGAATTCTAGTTTCATTAACTGCTGCTCAAACATGAAGGCAAGAAAAAATGGACTGGAAAAACAGGATAAACAACCACATAAAGAAATCACTTATTGAAGCAAAATATGGCACAATAAATCTCTGCCATGGAAACTTCAACCTTCATCTTTGCAATTTTTATTCATCTCTGGAAAACTGAAACCTATTACAAGGAAGAGCCTCTATGCTCTTGAAAATACCACCTTAAAACTATCAATTACATCTGAATATATAGAAAAATAACATCTACCTAGTCTTGAATTCGAAATCTAACTAAATTCTAAAAATAGGAACAGTTACAATTGATTTGCTTCATTTCAGGAAGCAGACTGCTAAAAAATAGGCTTAAAATACCCACATTTATATCTATAATGGTGATAGATATATGAAATATAAGAGAGGTTTTTGTTACTTACCATGTTATCAACAAAACCCATGTCTTAATTTTCTCATATTCACCTCCATATCATCAGAATCTGCTTTTGATTTTGATGACTCAGACAAGATTATTAAATGTATGGAAAAATACCCTATGAAGATCCTTTTGATTCTCCCAACCTGTGACACATGTGTAAAAAATGAAGGATTTTTTTTGAATATTGTCCCGTGATGAGTAAAAAATTCTCTAAATTTCTTAAAATTCACTCCCATTTGGAGAAAACAACTCTTTGAATTTGATGACTAAAACAATCATTTGAAAACCTCAAAATTGGCCTCTAAATATCACTCAGTTTCTCCCAATCTATAACACTCGTGTAAAACTTGAGATAGGTTATTGTATATAGATATGTTATGGAGAAAAACCTCTCTCGGTTTCTAAAAATGCATCTTATATTAGCAGAGATAGTTGTCGCAAATTAGTGACTTAAATAGTCATTTTTATAGAAATTGACCTTGCTGCTTCAATTAACATTTGATACTCTGTTTGTTCTCTGTTATTTGTAGTTTTGCACTCAAGTTTCCCAAGAATGTCTATAACATTTTCCATAAAATATTGGAGTTAAGAAGGTCTTTTCTGGATCATTAAGAATTTCATATGTTTGAATATATAAGAAATCCTTTAATATATGGTAACCAAGAATGTACATATCATCATTTCTTGTCTGCTCAAGAAGTGTATGAATCATATTTAAAATACTGATAGCGAAGAGTGGAATTTGGCCCATGCATAGTGAAAGTAACTTTCTATATGCAGTTGTGATAACACAGACATATCCAAAGTTCTTATTCCACAATTCCTTGGTTATATAAACTTTGTATTCACAATCTTCGAGCCACTCCCAGGGTACTGTTGCAGCTGCAACCTTTTTCCCAAATTTTTTAAAATTTTGGACCGTCCTTTTGATTTTATCTAGCCCAGGTTTGTTCGATTTCTTTAAATCTGTCCTGGAAGTCCAGTTTTTCTGTTTTTAAAAAAAATTGATATTTGGGAAGTCCGAGGATTGGTTGACTGTTTTTCCTTTGTTTCGGGATTTGAATGATCTAAGACTGCCTTTTGTCTAGCCAATGCATAAAGACTGTGGAGTTTTGTTTTATTGTTCAGAGCTTAACATTCTAATTTTTCGATTATTTTCATCACTGTCAGGAGTCTATTGAAGAATGATTCAGGGCATTAGTCCTTTATGCCGCCGAAGTTTCGGAAGGCAAACAGTGAACATCCCGATGGACAGTCCTGTTTCTCGCTGATCCGTGTTTTATCTCCTTTTTGTTTTATTTCTCAAAACTTTTATTTTGACTGACGACGACCTTGTTTTCATCGCAATCAGAACAAGTTTTGAGATTGGATCGGAGGGCTTGTCCTTTATGCCGCTGATGTTTCAGAGGGAAATTGATAAGAATCTTAAAAGATCGCCGATGCTGTAGTGGTTACTCTCTCCGATCGCCGATAAGGTTTAAGTAACCCAAGCTTCGATACCTTTTATTTCAGAGTAATTCAAATGGTTCTTTTATATCTCTCCGATACTGTGTTGTGGGAGTTAGTTGTTAATGGTTCCGATCGTCGGTACACAATCACCAGGATAATAGTGCTTGGCATTGCTGACACTGTAGGAACGTTCAGGTTTAAAGTTACGACCTTTAGCAGTTAGAGCTTTCGATCGTCGACGAGTTGTATTTTGTCATGGAACCATAGTGGTTTGTAAGTCCGCCATTGCGGCTGTCTATCAGACTATTCCCCCGACATTTAGTGTTGTCAACTACCGACCTTTAGCTTTTAGAGCTTCCGATCGTCGACACTACGGAAATGCTTAGTTTTGAAGCTCCGACACTTAGCGTTAAGATTATCTGACGCTGACAGACTTAATAGTCTCGCGGGACCCATAGTTTGTTTGTTGTCCATCGTTGCGGCTGTCAATAGGACTATTCTCCTGACATCTAGTGTTTCTGACCACCGATAGGGTTTTTCCCTGCCGATAAGGTTTTTTCCCGCCGACTCTTTTTCACCAAAGGTTCATAACCCGCGTTTTTGCTCCAGTCCTTATTGTTTGTATGTGTTTACCCTATTTTCATGGGACGACGTAGGTCTTCAATGTTTTGGTCCAGTTAGGGTTTTCCACGACGAGGAGCATAGTATAGAGTCTAGTGTTTTGGAGATTAGCAGTAGCGGCAATGTGGTTCATGCTTTCATCGGAGGATTTTGAGTTAGTTCAGATGTGACCCAGATTAAGATGAAGAATCTTTGCTATCAGGGTTGTCATTTTGGTTACAGACAGGGTTTTAAGCACAACCGCATGATTTTATTTTTACCTTGTCATGTTTCTTTTCATGCATTAATAATGTGTATAGTTCATTTTTCAGAATGCATATGGAAGAGGTAAATAGATTGATAGAATTTTTGTTATTATTGTTTCACTTGGTAAAAGCTAAATGGTCTAAGAACATGCTATGTTCATGACAGGGTGATGGCTACAAAAGAGATATGTCTAAAAGATAAAAGAAGAAGGCTCCAGTTGTTGAAGGAGATCCAGCAGTTAAAGGATCTAGATGAGCGAATTTTAAATAATGCAGTGGCACATGCAAATGTGAGTATTCATTTGTTAGAATATCAGCTGTGTCTAAGTCCAATGAGGATAGAAGGGTTTAGGAACCAGGCTGCCAAATATGAGATAAATATCCGTTTTCTTGAACCCTCTGGATTTGAGGGCATAGCAGCAGAGCCCAAGCATGGAAAAAGTTCATAAATGACCAAGCGGGCCCCTCTTCATAAAGTGTTCTAAAAGTTTTGATTTAAAAATGTAATATATTATATAAATTATGAGCACATACTGCAAGACAAATTTTGGAGCTAAAAGGTTGGGGAAGCCCAAAAGTCATCGAGGGGAAGCCCAAAGGTTTTGCTTTTTGTATAAATATAGGAGAGCTTAGATGTAGAAAGGACTTCTTTCCCAAGTAATTTTTGAGAGTATATTGTAAGAAGATCTACTACCTTTTGCAATAAAGAACTACAAGTTTTTGCTAGAGAAAGTTGGGTGGAATGTTTCAAATGTTGTGCTATGGATCAGTTGAATGTGAACTATTTCGTTTTCAACTTATGTCTATTAACTGTGAGATCGTTATAACTCAATGAATTTATGTTCATGTTATGAATGCCTTATAGTTTATTCTGTGAAATTTCCACTGTGAGTAATGAAGGTTGTCATAAACAATAAGCTATCTTGTTTTTCATATTTCTATTAATGTTCATGTGTTCTGAAATATGTAACAACTACCTGTAATTTTTCTTAATACATGCACAGAAATACATTACTCATTGATAACTGATAATTTTTTGCTCCCTGGGGATAGGTTAGTTAGTTGTAGTTATTTTCTGGTTGTTTGTGATTTAGATGCGAGAGAGGTAAGACGAGATGTAAGAACCTGCACATCACATTGTGACGCTCCTAGTTATCTCTATCAATTTTCATTTTTAGATAGGCACTTGCACATCATAACTTAAACACAAAAAACTAAAAATATACACAGTGGACCAAGCCATAACCGGTAAAACATTCTAATTTGTTACTTGACCTACGGTAGCCGGACTGTAAACCGGATGGATTCCCCATACCAAACAATAACGGGCTAGTTGGGAACATTTATTGGGGAGAATCCCTAACTGTTGTTACCTATGATTTTCCAGGCCTCAACAGTTTTTGGTGCTAGAAGGAGGGCCGCCAGTGCATGGCTGGCCGAGGAAACATATTTCCTTAAAATTACTCCAGCGGTGACAGTTCTGAAAGCAGTTTATTTTACAATACAACTCCTGAAGATAGAGGGTATCTTTTTCCTGTCGATAACGAAGTAGTTGATGATCTGAGAGGAATTACTAGGGAATATGTGAAGAATATCGAAGGATTACCAATTATTCTTGTCTTACCTAGATGAGAATATCAGAAGAAAGATCGCCCTAAGTCAGAAGATTTAGTGTTGGTAGAATATCTTGAAGAAATGGTAGAAGCAGCCTTACAAGAAGTTCACCAACCGTTGAATCGATTGGACCCAGGTTCACCTTATTGTTCACCTTTCCATAACCCTGTTCAGTCATGACCTCATTCTCCATTCAGAATTATGGCTAATGTAAATGCAAACCCACCACCTCCACCACCGGATTGGAGGGCTAGGTCACCTTTAAACCTGACATCTCCCTTGCATGATTTGCCTCAAGATTTTGACAAAATGTTTCCTAAGTTTGACCCAAGTGAAAAAATTCTGGTAGATGATCATTTGCAAAGTTTTTACTTGGCTATAGAAGGACTATGAGTAGGAGAGCATGAAGATGTGGTCTGCAGATTGTTTCCACACACCCTGAAAGGAGCATCAGCCTCATGGAATTTTGCTCTTCGTGCAAATTCAATCACAGACTGGGACACATTTGAGAGAATATTTAGAAGTAAATATGCAGTCCAGAAAACTCATGGAGCTTTAATGAAAGGGTTATCTGCTTTAAAGAAAGAAAGGAAGGAAAAAGTGCATAATTTCACTCAAAGATTTGCTGCTTATCTAAAAAAATTTACTGCAGCTGATAAGCCATCTAAAAAATATCTGACTGAATACTATATACTTAAGCTCTAGGGCCTGAATTGGCCATGTTTTCCAAGATATCAGTCAAACCTACATTATCAGAAACCTATGAAGAAGCTGAGAAGGTAGAGGCTGAGATGGAGAGCATAGAAAATTATCCTATGCAGTCGGAAGAAAATACTTTTGGAGGTAAGAAACCTTTATTACTGACTAAACCTAAGGATGAGTGGTCACAGGATTTTGAAGGGATGTTGAAGATGATGCAGAAGCTATCCAACAGAGTAATAGATTTATAAAAAGAAAAGGAAGCTCATAAATCATATAAGCCTTACTATAAAAGGAGGGAGGACAACAATCAACCTAAAACTCCTCCACACAGTCCTGTAGCAATGAATTTAATTGATGTAGGCATGGATAATTTTTGCACCTTTCATTAGCAGCCTCATTCTGAGAAGAATTGCCCCCAATGGATCAATTCTATGACGTTGTTAATGAATCAGCTATTGGACTCCAAACTAATAGAAACTGATAAGGAGGAACAAAAAGATAATCAATCCATAGAAAAACAAGAGGAAGATACTTTAGCTTTATGGGATTGTGTCTCAATGTTTGATACAGAAAAGGAAGGTTATTTGAAACAAGAGGAAACATCAGAAACAAATGTGACAACAAGAAGTCAAGGTTTGTTAAAAGAAGACAAGTCGATACTTCCTAAGATTAAGAAACTTCAAGAAAATATGAAGAAGATACAGAACACTACAACTGATAAAATACCTGAATTTACCATTTCAAGTCAAGATCCGAAGAAAATTAACATGCCTGTTAAGCCTATTGAAGACAAGGTTGATAATGTCAAGAAGAATCTCAAAGTACCTGAGATGGGGTATGATATTGTGGAAGACATTAAAAAGGCCAAGGGTTTGAAATGTGTAATGTACCTCAGCATAAAGAAAAATTGTTAAAAGCACTTGAAGTACCAGAATAAGAGCTTCCCACTGACAACCAACCTGAAGAAGAAATTGGTGAAGCAAGTGTGGGAGGTAAGCCTAATTTTAAAACCCCACCATTTCTCCTAATTTTTGAGATTTTCAACTATAATGTGAAAAACAGTTTAGTAGACCCAGGGGCATCAATCAATGTTATGCCACTTTCAGTCTGCAAGAAAATCAATGGACAACCTAAACCATCTACCTGGTAGGCTCTTCAGTTGGACAAGACAGCTGTGAAAGTAATCAGGGAAATGGAAGATGTTTTGATTCACTTATCTACAAATGAGAGGGTATGTTAGTACATCGATATTGTAGTAGCAGACATACCTGATGTTTATGGACTTGTTTTGAGTCGAGATTGGTCGGAAAGGCTAGATGGATACTTCGCATCAGATTGGTCACATCTGTGGTTGCCTCATAAGGGAAGTCCCAATCAAATAAAAATATTAAGAGAGCCTCAGATGAAGTACAATGTTACTCAGTTGGAGGGAAGAAATGAACCAGTGAATTATGTGTTGGAAAATTACTTCATTGAACTAGAACTGGGAAATTACAAAGCTGAAGAAGCCAGCAATATATCTGACACCCAGCCCGATCTCCTTCGATTTTCACGGGCTGATGAAATTGACTGTAAGATAGTAGTTCTAGTTCCAGATGTAGCTTGTAGTGTAAATTCAGTAGAAGTAGATAGTTTTTGGAACCTTTATTTTGATGGATCTAAAACATTGGAAGGACCAAAAGATGACTGTGTCCTGATTGATACAAAGAAAAATAAACATTTTCTTTCTTGTAGATTAGAATTCGAGTGTACAAATAATACAACCGAGTATGAAGCACTAGTTCATGGACTTAAAAAAGCAATTGAACTAAAAGTAAAAAATTTGAAAGTATATGGGGATTCTGAAATAGTCGTAAAGCAAATTCGAAATAAGATATGCTGCATTTCACCTCATTTGAAAGCGTACCCGAATGAAGTTTGGGATTTTCTTACAAATTTTTATGCATTCAATATTGTGTCCATTCCTAGATTAAAGAACGCAGCAGCTGATTTACTAGCTACCTCAGCTGCAAGGCTAGTACCTTCAAATAACAGATGCTCTATTGAATTACATTTCAGGCCTTCGGTTCCAGACATGATCACCAATCTACAGGTTTTTGATGATGATCAACAAATTTTGGAGTGTTTGATGAATGATGAGACTTTCAAAGGAGCAATAATCGATGATGAAGAACACCAAGTCGAATTAAAATTTGGCAACTTTATCCTTAAAGGGATCAAGACCTTGGAGCGAATGTTTGATTTAGACAACAAATTCAGAAAGCCAACAAATGTCAAGACTCATAGCTCGTCCTTACAAGTCGAGCTGATAAATTTGGGAACTGAAGTTGAACCCAAATATGTAAATTTGGGGAAGTGTTGTTCTCCGGGCGAAAGAAATAAGTTCATCAGTCTTTTCAAACAATACAGAGATGTGTTTGCTTGGACATATGAAGAGATTAAAACTTATGACACAAAGATAATACAACATGTCATCCTGATTAAAGCTGGATTCAAGCATTACCGACAACCTTTGAGGAAGATGCACTTGAAGTTGGAACCTTTAATTCAAAGTGAAGTGAAAAAATTGTTGGATGCTAAAATTATATTCAAAGTTAGACATTCGGAATGGGTTTCGAATTTGGTGCTAATAAGGAAAAAGTCAGGAGAAATCAGGCTCTGTGTAGATTTCAGAAACCTAAATCGTGCGTCAGATAAAGATAACTATCTAGTCCCACCCATGGAGAAAATACTACATATGGTTTCAGGTTCTGAACTGTTTTCGTTATTAGATGGATTCTATGGTTACAATCAGGTATTAGTAGTAGAAGAAGATAGACTTAAAACCACATTTAGAACCAAATGGGGAACTTTTGCTTATAGGAGAATGCCCTTTGGACTTATTAATACTGGAGCTACTTTCTAGAGGGCCATGGATATAGATTTCTGCGGTATGATAGGCTATACTGTTGTGTTTTATCTAGATGATGTTACCATATTTTCGAAAAAGAGAGAGGAACATGCATTTCATCTGAAACAAATTTTCGAGCGTTGTCAGAAATATGGTATTTCACTGAATCCTAAGAAATGCGTGTTTGCGGTCATAGAAGGAAAGCTACTGGGTCATGTTGTTTCTAAGAAAGGGATCTCCATAGACCCATAAAGGATTAAAGCCATAGAACAAATCCCTTTACCCCATAACAAAAAGGGTATGCAATCATTTATGGGGACAATAAACTTTGTGCAAAGGTTTGTACCAGATTTTTCTCAAATTGTCAAACCTTTGTAGAAAATGGTTAAACAAAGTGTACAATTCAAATAGATTGATGTGGAGAAGAATGCATTCAGTAAGATAAAGACATCTATTGCTCATGCACCCTCTCTCAAAAGTCCAGATTTCGAAAAGGATTTTATTTTGTACACTTTTGCATCTGATGATTCATTAGCAACGGTGCTTACATAGAAGGAAGATGGGGGAGATGAGTACCCCATATCATTTATGAGCACTGGTTTGTAGGGGGATGAATTGAATTATCCAACTGTTGATAAACAAGCTTACATAGTTTTTAAAGTGGTAAAACAATTTAGGCCATATATACTTAAGAATCATACTAAGGTAATAGTTCCACACCTAGCTATAAGATCTCTATTTGTACAAAAGGAATTAGGAGAAAGAAGGGGCAACTGGGTAACAACCTTACAAGAATATGATCTTGAGTTCAAACCAGCATCCATAGTAAAAGGACAAGGATTATGCAAATTTATGACCGAAGGACAGAAAAATGAGGAAAACAGTTGGGATAATGAAGCTGAGTTACACATGGTGGATGTATGTCCTTTATTCACAGCTCCAGATTCCTGGTACCGGGACTTAGTTCATTACCTTTAAGATGGATATTTACTAGAGCATTGGAGTGCCAAACAACGAAGAGCATCACATCTGAAATCAACTTCATATCAGATAATTGATGGAATATTGTTTAGAAATAATTATGATGGAGTTTTTCTCAGGTGCTTAGAACAGGAAGATGCAAAGAAGGTCATAACAGAATTGCATGATGGCCTTGCTGGAGGTCATTTTTCTGGAGATACAACAACACACAAGATTCTCAGAGCCAGATACTATTGGCCCACACTGTTCAAGGATGCGCATGCCCATGTCAGAAAATGTGATGTCTGCCAGAGGTGTGTTGGAAGACAAGCCAAAGCAGCAGGACCATTGAAGCTTGTGATCGTATCAGAACCATTTGAATAATGGGGCATCGATATTATTGGGGAAATAACCCAAATTCTTCTTTGTAGCATGTTGGGGCCTGGAAATTCGCAGACGACAACAGGAAGGGATTCTCCCCAATCAACGTTCCCAACTAGCCTGTTGACTGTTTGGTATAGGGAATCCGTCTAGTTTGCGGTCTGACTACCATAGGTCAAGAAACAAAACAAAGGTTTTACCAGTTGCGGCCCGGTCCACCGATTTTTTTTTATTTTTGACTTAATGTATGAAATGCAAAGGCCTAATTAACAATGTAGGATGATGAGGATGCGAGGGAGCGTCACAATGTGATGCGCAGGTTCTTACCTCTCGTCTTAGGCTCACAAGCATCTGCATCACATATGCAAGAATGAGACAAACTAACTATCCATCTAACTACCTCTCTATCCACCTATCCCCGGGGAGCCAGAACATGATTTATTTATGAGTAATGTGGATTATTCATGTATTATAAATAGAAATTATAGATAGCTAATCTTCTTTTCTACAACACACGAAAGATTAAAGATATTTCAACAATCAGATAGCCAACTGTTTCATAAGCAGCATACATTACTCATAGTGGAAATCTTCATAAAATAAACCAGAAAACATTCACACAAGAACATAGGTTCAATAAGTTAGAATGGTCTCACAGTTAATGGACATAAAGCTGAAAACGAAATAGTTCCTCTTCAACAAATCCATAGCACAACATTTGAATATTCCACTAAGCTTTCTCCAACAGGCAAACTGTAATTTTTTATTGCAAAAGGAAATAGTTCTTCTTACAATATGTCTTCACCAGTTTTACTGGGAAAAAGTCCCTCCCTTCTTCTAAGTCTTTGACATTTATACAAAAAAGGTCAGACTGTTGGGCTGCCCAAAGTGGCCTTTGGGCTTCCCAACCTCTCGTCTCCCAACGTTCTGCTTTTCTAAAACGTTTTACAAAAGATAGTTATAAATTAGAATAATGACCGACCCCTCATGAGGAAGGGCCGACTTGACTATCCAGAAACTTCCTCCACGCTGCAGCCTCATTAGCGATGCCTTCAAAAGTACAAGGTTCTAAAAACTGAATATTTATCTCAAATTTCTCAGCTTGCTTCTTGATAGCCTCGACCCTGGACGTGCTCAAACAGGGCTGATCTTCCAGAAGCAGTATACTGATAGTTGGGTGATCTACTTGGCTTCTCAAGATTAGATCATCCATGGCTTTGATATCCTGCACCTTAGCTTCTTCCTCCTGGAATCTCTTCTGCAATAGCTCTACAAAGGCATCGTGATCTGGGAAAGCTTCAAGCCTCTCATCCGTTTTTATCCGGCACCGGTTGAATGTATTGAGAAGTCTTCTGAAGAATTCGGTGCATAATCCCTTTGTCTTCTTCACTGCCTTCTTGAACTCTTCAACGGTATTAATAGCAAACTCCACTAGGTTATAGTCCCGTTTGAGGGCCTGCTGGTCTTTTGCCGGTAGCTCTGCTGGGGTTTCCTCGTTGTTCTCCAACCTTGCCATTCGTATAGTCAGGACCTCTAGGACGTCCTGGGACCTGTCCACAAAGAAGGATGCAGTTTCCAGGATCTCCTCCAATTGGTCGTCGATCTGCAGGACTTTACACCTTTCTTTTTCAACAGCAGTCTGCAGCTACAACATCTTGGTTTTCTGGGTCAATACATGCTGCTTGAGAGGCTGAAGATCGACCTGCTGTTCTCTTGTTACTTCCAAAGTAGTGTTCAAAGTAGAAATCTGCTCCTGATGTTCCTTTCTCAGTTCTTAGGTGTGCATATCATTGGCTTGCAAGAGGATCTTCAGCTGCTCTTCTAGCTCCTCCACCTTTGCCAGTAGCTGTCCCTTCTCACTCTTTAGATCTTGGCATTCCTTCTGCACTTTCTCTAGGGCCTCCTGTGCTGTTTCCTTAACTTGCATTTCTACTTGGAGGGCCTGTATTTCAGCTCTTGAGGACTTCATTTCCCACTACACATCTTCATATTTCCTTTTGAGCCTGTTGCTCTCTTCCCTCTCGTGCCTCAATGTATCTTTCAATCGAGAAGAAGATTTCTTTGATTGCTCCAAGTCAATCATGATTTTGCTTACATTATCTTCTGAAGCTTGGATGAATGCAGACCCGACTCTTAGGGTAAATCTCAGATCCTGGTCTGTTCCTAACATAACGGTCGTATCTGTTATCATTTTACCAAGTAGACCCTCCGCCTCAACTTTCCTCTCTGTCCTCTTTATTATTCTTTTTGTTTCCCTATCATAATATACAGTGTTGAAATCGGGGATTTCCTTTCCCTTTTCCTACACAAACGGGACAAGCTCGAATGTGGGGAACAAGGGTACACTGGTAACAGGTATTTAAGGGGTCTGAACCTGGGGGTTCTCCACCTCCTGGGTCTGCCCTGCTGTTGTTTCAGAAGCTGATTGCTGTGTCAATTTTATCCTCTCAGCTTCTTTCCTTTGAAGCTCTTCATCGAGCTTTCTCTTTGCTTCCTCTGCTTTCTCGGCTACTTCTTGAGTAGTTCTTCTTTCGTCTTCTGTATGAATACTTTCTGCAGCCTCTTTCACCAACCTCTGGGCTTCTTCATCTCTCCTTTTGGCTTCTTCTTCATCCTTTTCCTGTTCATCCCCCTTCCCACCTTTGGTGGTGATATTTTTATTAAATCTTCTCATTAGCATTGTCATGTTTGGGGCATTTCAGAAGACAGATTCTTCCTTATCAAAATGGTGGGTATACTCGAAGTGCACCTTGTGTTCTTTGCAATGCTCAATAACCTTGCCTTGGGTGTCATTTCTGCGGTAGGGCATCTCCCCAAAATGGAACTTATCCAACTCATCTATGAATTCAGCAGCTTGTTTCACCTTGGTGAATTTGTAGCTTCCTAGATTGAATGGCAAAGGAGGGTAGGCAGTCTTCTTATGTTCGAACAGAAAACTGCCTATTCCATCTATGAACACTTGTCTGACTACCTCCTTGTGGACTATGTAATCCATTGCATATTTGGGCAGCAGTGAAGGTGGTCTTGATCCTCTGAACATTCGAAAGTACATGCCATTTTCAGTTAAGAAATAATCCGCGTATTCTTCTACCACTTGCATGGCTTCTTCCGACATACAGTTACACTCCTTCCGAAAGATGAGTGTGTATAGTGGCATAATGAAGTGCTCACAGACCTCTCTGTAATGGCTATGGTATTGGTGAGCCCATAATGGTCTATAAGCGGCATAAACAGGCATCCTTTCCTTGTCCCAGATGCACCTGAGACCGGGGAAAGCCTGGTTGCACAATATGCAATCTATTAATATCGAACTCATATAGAATTCCGATCTTTTCTGGGACTCTCCCTCCAAGGCTGAGGTCAAGCAAGAAGAAATACTGCTAGATACCATGCTGGCCCAATTGAAGATTGTTCCTTGGGTTGCCACATGAAAAATAATGGGTATCCATTCAAGTTTGAAGAGTCTTCCATGTGCTCTCCCAAAGATCCTATTAAGCATTAGAGCTATAAATCTGTAGGGAGCCCTCAAGCTCGCTGTATCATACTCACTGGTCGGTCTGTATCGATAATGCTTTCCTTGCAACATCATCCTCTTAAGGGTTTCCACCAGGTCCATTCTGATGCTGTTCAACCAATCATTGGACAAGAAAACTTGGGCTTTTGGTAGGTGATAAGCCAACACCACATATCCAGGGCTAAATGCAGCATAGCCCTGTCCTTCAACATTCCCCAGGATCATCGTGGTTGTATCTTCCTGGGGTAGAATCCAGCCAATTACCTCAGAGCATGGGAACAGCTCTGGTCTGGTAGCAACTTTCATGAGAGAATATTTCTCTATGTTAGCATAGATGGATTCTTCTTCGAGGCCCATGTCAGGAACCTCCCTGTGGGAAATCAATCTATATATTTCACCCCATTTGTACTCGGGCTCAACACCAGAAACACATTGAGTGTCTTCATATATGTACTCGGTCTTTGTGACAACCTCTACTTCTGCTTCTTCTTCGACCACAGGGGCCTTCTTCTTCTGCCTCTTTGACATTGTGAGTTCTTCCTGCCATGTATAACATTGTGACATTAAGCAATTCAAGTTGCAAACATTCACAAGACACTGTGCAACATTTTATTCTTTCTATGTGTACCATGACAACAACTAGTCCATGAAGCTAGGATATAAGCCCTTTGGGCTGAATAATCAAGCTAGTATGCATTACTGTGCAATGTGCCATTTTCCCTATGTCTAATACGATAGTGATCAGTGCAACAAATGCATGCATTGTACAGCCCTGAAATGCCTTGACTATCAGAACTACTGAAACCATTGTGCAGTATTCTATGACCTTATCTATATCTAGGATGAAGCAAACTCAGTCCTATGCAATAAAATGAGCAATCTACTATTGTTGCATGATACTAAACAATTCATCAATCATATTTGAGCCAGCATAAAATCTACATCACTACGTAATGTGCCGTTCCTCCCAAGGTAGCAATCCGTGAAGCAAATGCATGTATATCAAATGCAAGGTGCAACATTCATCGATTTGGTCTATTGCATAGCGAACAAAGAAGAGGGTTGAATGCATCAAGCTCGTGCTAGTCACTGATGTTTTCCAACACCAAACATTTTAACAATATAGCCCAGCAGACACAAAACTGACGAAGACTTATGCGGTTTGCGGCAAAATAGTTACATTAACTCGACTACACATTTCGTTCTCTGTGGGTATTATTATCACTTTTCTGCTCACGACGCTTCCATCAAAAACCACTACCCTAGTTAATTCTAGTTAACAAACTACAACAGTGGCATATCCCTTTTAACCATCTAGGGTTTCAGACGACTGAACCCAAAAGAGCTGCGCGGAGCTGCACAAGCAACAAGGCTGGGATTCAAGACCACGGGTAACATGAAATTCGACCGAAAAAGGAACCATCAAATGCCACAGGAAAAACCCCCCACCAAACCTTCCTCTGTGCTTCATCGTCACATACGAGGAAGCTAGGTGCAGGCGGCGTAACGGCCGCCTGCACCACCTCCATCGAGTATGCGCACGGTCGCACACCAACGGCCGCAGGAAAAATAATTATTTTGCAGGTTAAAAAACGCCCCCAACCGCGAACAAGATTCCTCAATACGTGGGTGCTATCATAAGGCGGACAAAGAAATGATTTCAGCAAAACATAACCGTAGGTAAAACCCCCGTACGCATGTAAAACGGGGTTAAGGGGACACAACCCTAGTAAAACACCCAACCGCAGCAAACATCACCAAAAACCTTGAACAGAACGAGGTAGGGCAACAACGAGCCTACCTGGCAGCGACGCGTACTTGACGGGGCGAAAGTGGTCGGGTTTCCTCAACTGCCACTTGGATGCGAGTACCGGCACGGTGGTCCATAAGCTTCGAGGGGTCGACAGCGCAGGATGATCATGACAGTTCGAGAAAAACAAAGCAATAGAATCATCCAACTCACTTATCCCCATATATACAAATGGTTCGCACGAGCGACGGGTTTTAAATTGGACGGGAAACGACTTTGGGTCGGAGGGTAAAACGTAAAGTCTTCAGCAACAGCGGAAAGACATAAACTAAATCCGACCGCCATGATAAGCAAGGCGAAAAACCAACGATCGGACGTCGGAGGGCTCTTAGGATCGGATGATGAAAGCCCACATCTCTCCGTAACGGTGGAAGGTCGAACCGTGGATTCATCCGCAACTGCGGGACCCAAAGACTTAAAACGCTAAAGGACTGATGGGAAAAGAAGCAACTTTCCTTCCGCAACGGCGGAAGAAAGAAACGATAAAGCTTCCGATTCAAAACCAATATTCCGCCGAGGCAAAACACATACATTGGAAAGAATGCTGAAAATCAAACCCCAAACTCATCCGCAACGACGGAGGCCAAATGCAAACTTTCCGTCCACAACGGCGGACAAGGAAATAACCACACCTTCCATCGTAAAACCAAAAGCTATCCGCAACGGCGGGAAAAAGAAAAGGCAAAAACCTCCGCAACGGCGGGAACGTCAATTAAACAAACTTTCGATTTAGAGTGGCTTCAAAGGTATTCAAAGATTACGATAAGGCTTGATAAAAAGAAAGGAAATTTTCTAGCGTTAGAGGGAGATGTAAACAGGTGGTAAACCAAATCAGCATAAGAAACCCCTTCTGAAAGCTTCCTGACCAAATCGAAGCATAAAATCAAGCTAGCCCAAGCGAAAGGAGGGTCCTAATTTTTTTTGGAATTTTGGGAAATTGTTGCAGCTGCAACAATTGGCGACTACCTGGCGAACCCCAAATCTCTGAATTAACTCCTTCCCAGTGCAAGACTGTCTGAATAAAAATGAAATATTCTAGACGCTTGTATTCCTAAGCAAGCCAAATAATGCATTTAAATTATTTAAAAAAGTCTATTCTTTTGGGAGATGGTAACATCAGAAGTATTGCAAGTCTGAATAACTCTTTTGAGGCCAACTAAGTGAAGTTTATTTTGCCTATCCTCAGGTAGTTTACATCTTGGACACCACAAGGTTGTAACATAGTGTAAACAGTATTATCCTTTTGTTCCTCATTCCCATGCCAACTGCACTTTTGTGCCTTTTGAACTTTAGTTCTTTTGATATGAGTCCTCCTGCAGGCCTTTCTTACTGAATTTTAATTCAGGATCCTCTATCCCATAGTGTCCTTTTGTGTGAACAATGTACTTCATATTTCAGTTCACGGACAGAGAGGATCTTGTGGCCATTTAGTACTTCATGCTTTGATATTTTGCTTTGATATGTATTGTTTTCTTTAAGGAGTTTTTTACTCTTGATAGCTTATTGCTTTTATGAATATATGACATGGGATCATTTATATATGATATACTGTTTTACTCTGCTTCCTTTCCGTGAGTCTTTTACTGTCACCCCCTTGGGTATTTAAGATGTGAAATGGATGGAGCCTCTAAATAGTATTCTAGACCTCTTTTACTTTTGAGTTATTTACATGGGTTAAGTAAGACTTCAATGAATGCATTGCCAGTTAGGAACATTGCTACTAGAAAACATTCTATACTTTACAGCACAGTCTTTTGCTCAAGATTTAAGTTAATAAAGAACCCTGATGTTTCCATTGCAACCAAAAGTTTGCCTCTTTATTCAAAACCAAACGAAATGCTAGCAAAGCAACAATGGAAAACAACATCAAATCCAGTAATCAAACAGAAAACATCAAAGCATTAAAGAATGCAAAATCAATTTATTTATGTACAAAACAAAAGGAAAGAAAAATTATTGCCAACTCCTGAAAATCTTTAATCATGGGGAGTTAAGGGGTGGGCTGAAATAATATAGATGAGTTGTCTAACCATGGTCTAGCTAGGCTAGTTTTGAAACTGAACCCATGTCTACTATTCTAAAATCATTTCTTGCAGCCTGAAGAAGTTGAAGGAGCTCAGGCTGAATGTCAGTCATAGAACTGGCCTTTCTTGGAGTAAGATGTCTTAACTCAAACTCAGTCAGATAATTTCCCAGGACAGAATCAGCAGATTCGTTTCCCTCTCCTAGCTTAGTGACATTGTGCTTCATATAGGGCTCTCTTAGAATCTTAATCAGGTTTGGGCTGCCCCTCTGAGGTAACCACAAGTGAGACCAATCCGAAGCAAAGTACCCATTTAGTCTTGCTGTCCAATCTCGGTTCAGGATCATGCCATACCCATCAGGTATGTCTGCTAATACAATGTCAATGTAATGAAATATCCTTCTATTTGCAGAAAATCGAATCAGAACGTTTTCCATCTCCCCCACTACTTTGACACTAGTTTTGTCAAGTTGAGTGACATCCCAGATAGTAGGTTTTAGATGCCCATTAAGTTTTTTGCAAACTGCTAGAGGCATAACATTCATGGATGATCCAGAGTCCACCAAACAATTATGCACCTTATGATTTAAAATTTCAAGAGTCATAAGGAAAGGTGGAGCGCTAGTTTTCCTTGTCCTAGCTAATTCGATCTTTTCTTCCACAGGTTTATTTTTTGTAGGCGTCTCCTCTTTAAGTTTGTCAGCTTTTCTTTCCTCATCATCTTCCATAGGTTTGGTAGGTTCAACGAGTGGCTTTGTTTTTTGTTTGCAAGTAGTGGCTTCAGGTATGTCATCTTTAGCCTTCACATCAACCCGCCTCTTGACTTTCTCTTGCAACTCTTGAACCTTTGAGAGTATTGCATTGCCCTCAATTGTCAGGTTTTTATCTTTTGTGGTTGTAGGCGTATATTGAGACTTGAGAGTATGTTCTTCTGTGTTGAACATTGAAACACCGTTCCATGAGAATATTGCATCATCGTCTTGCTTCTCTATGGACTGTTCTTTTCTTTCTTCTTCATCACTGTCTTCAGTCAATGTGGAATTCAACAACTTATTCATTACCAAAGACATTGAATTTAACCATTGAGGGAACTTCTTCTCAAAGTGAGGTTGCTGGTGAAAAGTATAGAAATTATCCCCCCCTATCTTTGTTATATTTATTGAGGCTAAATTTGGGGGAGGGATTTTCCATTGGTTATTATCCTCTTTTTTCGGATAGTGGGGTTTATAAGTTTTCTGAATGTCCCTTTCTTTCTCCAGATCTATTATCGGGTTGGAAAGATTCTGCATCGTTTTCAACATTCCCTCAAGATCATATGAGTGCTCCTCTCTGGGTTTGGACAACACCAAAGCTCTTCTTTCTGTAGTTTTCTCTCTAGGCAAATCAAGATAATATTCTACACTTTCCCTCTCAGCCTCTACTCTTTCGGCCTCTTCATAAGTATCTACCAATGTGGTTTTGGCTTTCATTTTGGCAAACATGGCCAACTCAGGCCCTAGGGCTGAGGTATAATACTGGATTAAGACCTTGTCTGAGGGTTTGTCAGCTTCAGAGAAGTTCTTTAGGTACATTGAAAATCGCTGAGTGAAAATATGTACCTTCTCATTCTTCTCCTTTCTTAACAAACCAAGACCTTTCATTAATGAGGCATGAGTTCTCTGAGTGGTGTATTTACTTCTGAAAACCTTCTCGAAGGTGTCCCAATCAGGAATAGAATTTGTAGGGAGACTGAAATACCAGGATGCTGCTACCCCTTTCAGGGTGTGAGGGAAAAGTCTACAGACCACATCTTCATGCTCCCCAGCCCTTAGCCCTTCTAATGCTAGATAGAAGCTTTGCAGGTGGTCGTCTACAACAATTCTTTCTGCGGGGTCAAACTTAGGCAACAGCTTGTCAAAGGCTTGGGGCAGGTTATGCAAAGGTGGTGTGAGGTTCAAAGGAGACCTTGCTCTCCATGCTGGTAATGGGTTGGGCTGATTTATATTGATTCCAGCCATAGGCACAGCTACAAGAACAAGAGTCTGAGCAAAGAACAACGCTGGATGAGAACAGGCTTTCTTGCTTCAAAGGTATAACCGAAACCTGAGAGTACTTGGGTCAGGTTACAAGCTTCAAAACATCTGCTGGTAAGGTAGTCTTAGGAAAAACAACTTTCCACGGCCAGCCATGCACTGGCGGCCCTCACTACTACATTTCGATCCAAAATCCGACGGTTACTTCCGACGGCGTGTGGATTTTTTCTTTTAAACCTACCAAAAATCACAAAGATATATTTTTTTTGTAAATGTGGCCACACACGTCGGTTAAGCGACGGATATTTTCATAACCGTCGCTTAACAGACGGCACGTTGGTCAAAAAAGTCATTCGAACAACCAAAGAAAAGGTGAAAGTCACATATAGGGCGCAGAACCATCGCTTAACCGACGGCGCGTTAGTAAAAAAAACACCAAATAGGGCGCGCGGGAACCATCCATTTTCTCACTGGCTTCCTTAGGGTGGACACATACCTGATATATCTTCTGATTGCTTTTTTGGATGAGAAAAGCGGGGTATTCATTCGTTTCAGAGATAAAATAGTGAAGGGAAAGGTGCCATGTTGTTTGAAACAAAGGGGCAATGGACGCCCTTGTTAACAGGATCCTGCATTGCATCATTTAAGGGAGATTTAAAGGCAGGATTCTATAGAATTCTATTGGTTTTAATGGACTTTGGATTGCTATTGTAGGAAAAATAGCCAATTTTATCCATTTTGGGCGCAGAAGAAATCATAATCATAGCATTCATAAAGCTGTATAGAGATTTGGGTTTCCATAAATAGTTTTCTATTTGTTTTGGACACAGAAGAAATCATAGCATTTGAGACAAAGCTACATTGATCATCGGGATTCCACAAATAGTATAGCTTTTCAAGAACTTTCAATTGTTATTGCAGGAAACATAGTTATTTTCCTTTGCTTTAGTCAACCTGCCGAAAGAAATCATACAATTCAGCCAAAGCTTTATTCAGATTCTAATCTTTTTTACAATTTCATAAATTGAAAGTAGCGGTGGGGTGTTGGTAGCGTCCAGTTTGATCATTGCTTAAAGGCTTGCCTTATTATGGCCAATTTTAGGGAAATGTTTGGCACACACCACAACCATTGGGATAGGCAGAAACCCATATGGAGGGGCAATACCAATGTGATCAGAAAGAATGTCACCGTGAGGTTTTTGGATCTGTATTCCTTCACTGTTGAAGGGACTCTTGATGATGCGAATCTCTTCAATGAGGTGAGAGAGAGGGTGCGAGAGCAGGATCAAGTTTGGTGGGCTCTGGAGGCCAGTAAAGGGGCTGGTTGGTATTTTCAGCCCAAGATATCTTCACTTTCTGAAGGGATTGCTGTGTCTTCGCTCTCACTTTCTGTCCTCGCTAATACCATTGCCTTGAAGAGGCTGATCAGGAAGGGGATTCCCTTTGCATTGAGGCCAAAGGTCTGGCTGTCGGTTTCAGGTGCAGTGAAGAAACGGTCCACTGTGCCAGATAGCTACTATCAGGACCTTTTAAAGGCTGTTCAAGGGAAGGTCACTCCTGCAACGCGACAGATCGATCATGTAAGTTGATTTGTTTACATTGGATTCTCTCAGGTTTTTTTTTATATTTTTTGACGGAATATATATCCCTCATTATTATTTTACAAATACCCTGACTACCTTGATGCACTTAGATAACATATACTGAAATACATAAACAATATAGGTGATCATACCACCAGACTTTCTTTTAGATTCATCATGGCATTTAGCCATTTACATTTTGCAAGCATGGCTCCTGGACATTTGCGAACCATCACTTTCACAGACCTAGCGTTCAACAATTACAAAAATAAACTTCTGCTCTCTTTACCTTAGGAAGACTTCTCTATCTTTCTCTCCTGCCAGCCACACAAAATCCTTAAGAGGCTACATTTTCCCCTCGCTGTCTTCAAGCGTTTCTTTTGGAAGAATTTGCCCCTTCTCGATCTGCTGCTTTTTTTTATAATCACTTTGCTCAGGATTCCTCTGCTAGGGTTTCCAGATTACATGCTATGTAGTTATTTTTTTTCAAAGTTGATCGTATCAACTTTGCCTGCTGTGCCTGTCTGCATTTTCCTGACAGGAAATGCCTCAAATGTTTTTTGGGCAATTTGTTACCGTTTATGTTCTGGAAAAGAAGCAAAGTGGTTACACAGTTGGGTCTATGCTAAATTCTCTAGTCAATTTAAGGGCATTTACTGGATTGAACTTTTGCACAACAAAGCTCTTAAATACTTGCACACTACTAAATATATGATAATATCTCCAAAAAAGCATTTCTTATTGCAAGAAAAAGTAGTCTTTCTTCCTTAGTTTCACAACCTGTGTAAATAAAATAAGAATCAGTTTCCTAAAAAACAAAGTGAAGCTTAGGTGTAAAAATGCTCTAGGCAGGTGTAAGGGGTTAAAATGGCGGGCAACTCTGCAATATGATTGTAATATCTCAGTTTTGATTCTTAGAAAGAATTGGAAGTGGGAGAAAAAGAAAAGAAACCTCCCAGGTAAAAAATACTCCGAGGTAAATTAAACACAGGCATTTGTATTTGGAGAAATGCAAAAGAAAGCTGTGATAGCTCCCCTGTATGGCCAAAATGAACATTATGGCGCAGAATTCTGCTAAAACTTATGAAGTATTCAATTTCAAGCAACTTGTCTCTGCCCAATTCAGGACTCCATGGCAAAGCACCAGCTTCCTTAACATCAATATCTGATAGAGTGATCCAGCCAAGTACAAAACAATATCTTTCAAGTATAAGCTCATCCACTTGGGAAGCTTCCCTATTCTGCCACACTTCCAAAATACGATAAACAACAGAATAGAGACCAGACCAATTTAAACCCAGATCTTGAATAACTTTGTGTTCTACAATACCCCAGTTATGAACCCCACTAACGTCAATCAGTTGCTGAAAGAGATCAGCCATTCCATGCTCTTCTGTGATTCCCTCATTCACATTTATAACACTTTGTACCACATGATATACCCATGATTCTAAATAGCCTGTTCCTGTGGGAAGCTGAAAAGTTCCTCCTTGTGTAATCTGTATTAACTTATTTCTTATATTGAACATCAACCAGGATGGGAAGGTTGTAGAGTGGAGAATCATGTGCCGAAGAATCAACATCACTTTTGAAATTAGCAAAGACCAGCAAACCTTCTGAAGTCTCTGTTTTGGGAGATGAACTGCATTACAGTCTTGCTCCTTCTAATTCCACTTTCCAACTGAGTCCCTGTCTTGGTCTAAAGCTGTTCACTATTTGCTCAAAAAACCTCTCGCATCTTTATTCTTATGCTTTGTCTTCATAATTGTTCACGTTAGGATATAGGTTTCATGGTTAAACACCTATGTCAGGATGCTCTAGTTTAAAACTAAGAATTGAGGGAATAATGGTTCTCTCTGCTCTCTTTCCATTTGACATTTTCCTTCTGAATCAACATGAACGAGGATGCTTCCGTTTGAATGAGTATAGGCAGCATAGGATGATTATCAGCATTGTTCTAGTTGTGTGTTTTAAATGTTTTAAATGCACTTTCAATTTTAAGAGATTAGCAGTAGAACATGAGGGAGTTGTGACTTGTAAGCATATGTTGTCAATATATTTAACATCTTTCACACATTATTTTAAGCTTTTGTTTCAATATCTTTGTCAGTAATTTTTTATTCTGATCTGTTGCTTGTACCCATTCTTTTGGTGACAATGCAGGGATGGCGGGCATTCTATATCAAATGGCAGACAGAGATGGCTGAAAGAGCAATTTCTGTAGTAGAACTTGTAAAACAGAGTGCCCGCTACGAGTCTCTTGAAGTAGGAGATTACCAGAGAGCTATGGAACTTTTAAAAAATACTGAAATGGGATTCAAAGATGTCCAATTGTATCTACTCACACCTAAGCGTAGTGTTCTTGTGAACCTTATTGGTCTGCACTATTGCTTGGTTTGGCTAGGAATCCAGGTAAACAAACTTTAATCTTTTCTTTTCTTCTAATCACGTGAGAACATGACGATGTGCATGTGGCAAGAGAGAGGCCTTTGCTAGAAATAAATTAATTTGACTGCATATGAAATGAGTAGTGTGCCTCGTAATGGATTTTTGAGCTCCACTAATATTTGATGCCTTTCTACAACCATGCATATATGTTTTACTTTCAAAATCTCTTGAGCCAACTTGTGCTGTACGAAAAGTAGAAAATGAGAAGCTATTATGTGTAGGTTAGGTATGATGTTTTAGGAAAATATCATTCCATAGCAGTAGGACTCAATAAACATTTGTACACATTCCGGCTATGATTGGAGGCTTTTTACCCCTTCTTGTGAAAGATTTTCTATCATTCAATTTATACATTTCCAATTTTCAGTCTTTGTATCAAACTGCATCTTCAGAGTCGTCTCATAACATTCCACTCCTTTGGAACTATGGTTTTAGTCAAACTCACATCAAGAACCCAAGGCATCATCACAAAGGAAAGCATCGATACTATGCTATCCAAATCTCCATTAACATGTCATCCCCTATCAAAGTTGTGAAGAAATTCACAAGCGGACACCCATACAAAACGGGGGGTAACAAGACACATTTAACTTAAACAAAGTAGAAGGTGTTGAGCCAATTGAAAATTCCACTGAGATGTTAGTTTGATTAGACTGCTTCCTCATTTCCGGCTACAGACTGGATTGTTGGGCATTATTTTTGTTGAGTGGCAGTGTGATCCAGTTGGTGGTGCCGGTTCTGTCATTAGTTGAGCTGAGAGGGTTGGTTCTGGTGCAAAGCTGCTGAGTTTTATGTTGCTATTTATTGAGTATATTTTCTTTGGATATGGATTTTTTCTTGTCTGGATCACTGAGTCAGGAAAGCATATGTCCTGGAGGCTGGAAAATATATCCTAGCTGGACCTAAGTAGGATGCAATTCTGAAATGAATCTGGTGTTATGCAAAATCTGTAGATCTGATAGCTTATGCTAAAAGGGTTTCTTTCTTGTCAGTTTCAATGATAATTAATGCAGAATCTATAGCATAAGAAGAAATTAGAACCATGGCCACTGATCAGTGTCTCTTTAGGCTAAGTGCATCATAGTTGCTTTAATTCCTTTGTCTGTTGAGATTTACAATTGGATATATAAATGATATTAATTTTACAGGACAAGTTTTCAAAAATTTTGGGCTAGATGTTCATTTACCACACTACTACATTTCGATCCAAAATCCGACGGCGCATGGATTTCTCTTTTTAAACTTACCAAAAATCACAATGATACATTTTTTTTTGTAAATGTGGCCACAAGCGTCGGTTAAGCGACGACGCGTTGGAAAGCGTCTCTTAAGCGACGGATTAAGCGACGCCAACTTTCCAAAATAGTTATTTTTTATTATACATACATTTTAGTCGTCGCTTAAGTGACGGAAACTTCCCAAAATAGCCTTTTTTTAATTATACATTCATTTTAGTACCCAAATAGGGAGGGAATTTATGTGTCGGCCCTGGTTTTTATAATGAATTGAAAGTAGCGGAGACAGCTCAGGTAATTAACCTGGAACACAGGCCATAGAGAGAGTAGCAAAGTGGTTAACCCCATTTGGAACCACCAGCAAAGGCAATGGAAACTAAGGCAGAGGAGGAATCGGCAGAGCTAGCAGCGTGGCAAAGTTCTGAGTTCCCTTAAGCAAGCACCTAAATTTTTTAGGTAAAAGTGAAATTGATGAAGAATTAGACACTATCCGATGAAGTTATAGGATCCTTTTGCAGTTTTAGAATTTTTGCAAGGTTTTAGGGCAGGTTTTTTTGAGGTTTTTTTGAAGATGGCAGCTTCATGCTTTTCAATGGCGACTACCCAAGTGCTACCTTCATTAGAAGCAACAACAGTAACAGCTTTAGGAGGAAGTTCAGCATGTCTGAAGGCTCCTTGTTCAAGGCTTCCTATGATGGCCTTGCCAATGGCTGCCCCTTGTCATTTAGGGATATCCCATGCCCGCCATGGGATTTCTTGTTTGACCCCTGTTTTGGGTAGGAGGCGGGTCCTAAGAATTAGATCATTGGCACAGGATTCACCAGTGGCGGCAGAAGTGGTAGAGGAGGCACAGGATATTCCTTTGGTGCAAGCAAAAGAAGAAGTCGAGGAGCCCCCCCTGCATCAGGAGTTTCAGAAGGAAAATAATCGGAAGAGAAATTGGGGGGGATTCAAGCGGTTCAGGAGGAAGAATCAGATGTAGCAATTGGTACAGAGAGCAAAGCAGAGCAAGAGACAGTTGAAGACCAGGACTATCCTCCTCTTCCTGAGGGAACTAAACTATATGTGGGTAATATCCCCTTTGTGCCTAGGTTTGAATGAAGTTTAAGTCCAAAAGGCCTCAGATTTCCCTTTTCGCAGATTATGGCATTTCGGGTTGATTCACATCTTTATAGAATATAATTTGAACCTGTTAGGGATAACTGGCATGCATTTGTTATGAGAAATGTTTTTGAATAAACCCTTCCTGAATAGAATGACACTTCCAAAAAGGAAGTTCATGATGTTCCTCATGACATTAACCCTACCTCTGCTCTCGAACTTGAAAATTCAGTCTTTACCGATGAATTACTGAGAAAAACAACTGTCTGTGTCTTTTCCTTAGGGTGATTCAGTCATAGTTAATGAAAAAACCCAAATTGAAAACTCTATGTAAGCCCCGTCAAAATGAAAGTGATCATATTGCTCATGATAATGAAGACTCCCATTCTCAGGGTTACACTCAACAATTTGATAGCTCGGGAGTAAAATCCTTTCAAATCACTTATTGAATTGGTCACTGGTCTAGGTGTAAATACAAGGAGATATATTCAGCCTCTATTTTACATGTAGGTGGTGAGAATTGACCCTCATCTAATCAATAAGTAACCCTTGAATCCATGACGGAAATAACTCTTGGGAGAATGAGTATAATTTGTATCCTCTGAAATCTTGGTCGCATTAAAGACCAGATTGGGCCCCAAGTGGATGAAAAATCAAGTCCTTCAGTATTGATTAATAGTTTATTTCAGAGCATTAGGGAATCTGTCCAGTTTGGAAATTCACAGGCGACAACAGGAAGGGATTCTCCCCAATCAACGTTCCCAACTAGCTCGTTGACTGTTTGGCATAGGGAATCCGTCCGGTTTGCGGTCCGGCTACCGTAGGTCAAGTAACAAAACAAAGGTTTTACTGGTTGCGGCCCGGTCCACCGATTTTTGACTTAATGTATGAAATCCAAAGGCCTAATTAACAATGCAGGATGATGAGGATGCGAGGGAGCGTCACAATGTAATGCGCAGGATCTTACCTCTCGTCTTAGGCTCACAAGCATCTGCATCACATATGCAAGAATGAGACAAACTAACTATCCATCTAACTACATCTCTATCCACCTATCCCCGGGGAGCCAGAACATGATTTATTTATGAGTAATGTGGATTATTCATGTATTGTAAACAGAAATTACAGATAGCTGATATTCTTTTCTACAACACACGAAAGATTAAAGATATTTCAACAATCAGATAGCCAACTGTTTCATAAGCAGCATACATTACTCATAGTGGAAATCTTCATAAAATAAACCAGAAAACATTCACACAAGAACATAGGTTCAATAAGTTAGAACGGTCTCACAGTTAATGGAAATAAAGCTGAAAACGAAATAGTTCCTCTTCAACAAATCCATAGCACAACATTTGAATATTCCACTAAGCTTTCTCCAATAGGCAAACTGTAATTTTTTATTGCAAAAGGAAATAGTTCTTCTTACAATATGTCTTCACCAGTCTTACTGGGAAAAAGTCCCTCCCTTCTTCTAAGTCTTTTACATTTATACAAAAAAGGTTAGACTGTTGGGCTGCCCAAAGTGGCCTTTGGGCTTTCCAACCTCTCGTCTCCCAACGTTCTGCTTTTCTAAAACGTTTTACAAAAGATAGTTATAAATTAGAATAATGACCGACCCCTCATGAGGAAGGGCCCACTTGACTATCCAGAAACTTCCTCCACGCTGTAGCCTCATTAGCGATGCCTTCAAAAGTACAAGGTTCTAAAAACTGAATATTTATCTCAAATTTATCAGCTTGCTTCTTGATAGCCTCGACCCTGGACGTGCTCAAATGGAGCTGATATTCCAGAAGCAGTATACTGATAGCTGGGTGATCTACTTGGCTTCTCAAGATCAGATCATCCATGGCTTTGATATCCTGCACCTTAGCTTCTTCCTCCTGGAATCTCTTATGCAATAGCCCTACAAAGGCATTGTGATCTGGGAAAGCTTCAAGCCTCTCATCTGCTTTTATCTGGCACCGGTTGAATGTATTGAGAAGTCTTCTGAAGAATTTGGTGCATAATCCCTTTGTCTTATTCACTTCCTTCTTGAAGTCTTCAGCGGTATTAATAGCAAACTCCACTAGGTTATAGTCCCGTTTGAGGGCCTGCTGGTCTTTTGCCGGTAGCTCTGCTGGGGTTTCCTCGTTGTTCTCCAACCTTGCCATTTGTACAGTTAGGACCTCTAGGACATCCTAGGACCTATCCACAAAGAAGGATGCAGTTTCCAGGATCTCCTCCAATCGGCCGTCGATCTGCAGGACTTTACACCTTTCTTTTTCAACAGCACTCTGCAGCTGCAACATCTTGGTTTTCTGGGTCAATACATGCTGATTGAGAGGCTGGAGATCGACCTGCTGTTCTCTTGTTACTTCCAAAGTAGTGTTCAAAGCAGAAATCTGCTCCTGATGTTCCTTTCTCAGTTCTTGGGTGTGTATATCATTGGCTTGCAAGAGGATCTTCAGCTGCTCTTCTAACTCCTCCACCTTTGCCAGTAGCTGTCCCTTCTCACTCTTTAGATCTTGGCATTCCTTCTGCACTTTCTCTAGGGCCTCCTGTGCTGTTTCCTTAACTTTCATTTCTACTTGGAGGGCCTGTATTTCAGCTCTTGAGGACTTCATTTCCCGCTACACATCTTCATATTTCCTTTTGAGCCTGTTTCTCTCTTCCCTCTCGTGCCTCAATGTATCTTTCAATCGACCAGAAGATTTCTTTGATTGCTCCAAGTCAATCATGATTTTGCTTACATTATCTTCTGAAACTTGGATGAATGCAGACCCGGCTCTTAGGGTAAATCTCGGATCCTGGTCTGTTCCTAACATAACGGCCATATCTGTTATCATTTTACCAGGTAGACCCTCCACCTCAACTTTCCTCTCTGTCCTCTTTATTATTCTTTTTGTTGCCCTATCATAATATACAGTGTTGAAATCAAGGATTTCCTTTCCCTTTTCCTGCACAAAAGGGACCAGCTCGAATGTGGGGACCAAGGGTACACTGGTAGCAGGTATTTGAGGGGTCTAAACCTGGGGGTTCTCCACCTCCTGGGTCTTCCCTGCTGTTGTTTCAGAAGCTAACTGCTGTGTAAATTTTATCCTCTCAGCTTCTTGCCTTTGAAGCTCTTCATCGAGCTTTCTCTTTGCTTCCTCTGCTTTCTCGGCTGCTTCCTGAGCAGTTCTTCTTTCTTCTTCTGTATGAAGCCTTTCTACAGCCTCTTTCACCAACCTCTGGGCTTCTTCATCTCTCCTTTCGGCTTCTTCTTCAGCCTTTTCCTGTTCATCCCCCTTCCCACCTTTGGTGGTAATCTTTTTCTTGAATCTTCTCATTAGCATTGTCATGTTTGGGGCATTTCGGAAGACAGATTCTTCCTTATCAAAATGGTGGGTATACTCGAAGTGCACCTTGTGTTCTTTGCAATGCTCAATATCCTTTCCTTGGGTGTCATTTCTGCGGTAGGGCATCTCCCCAAAATGGAACTTCTCCAACTCCTCTATGAATTCAGCAGCTTGTTTCACCTTGGTGAATTTGTAGCTTCCTAGCTTGAATGGCAAAGGAGGGTAGGCAGTCTTCTTATGTTCGAACAGAAAACTGCCTATTCCATCTATGAACACTTGTCTGACTGCCTCCTTGTGGACTATGTAATCCATTGCATATTTGGGCAGCAGTGAAGGTGGTCTTGATCCTCCGAACATCCGGAATTACATGCCATTTTCAGTTAAGAAATAATCCGCGTATTCTTCTACCACTTGCATGGCTTCTTCCAACATACAGTTACACTCCTTCTGAAAGATGAGTGTGTACAGTGGAATAATGAAGTGCTCACAGACCTCTCTGTAATGGCTATGGTATTGGTGAGCCCACAATGGTCTATAAGTGGCATAAACAGGCATCCTTTCCCTATCCCAGATGCACCTGAGACCGGGGAAAGCCTGGTTGCACAATATGAAATCTATTAATATCGAACTCATATAGAATTCTGATCTTTTCTGGGACTCTCCCTCCAAGGCTGAGGTCAAGCAAGAAGAAAGACTACTGGATACCATGCTGGCCCAATTGAAGACTGTTCCTTGGGTTTCCACATGAAAAATAATGGGTATCCATTCAAGTTTGAAGAGTCTGCCATGCGCTCTCCCAAAGATCCTATTAAGCATTAGAGCTATAAATCTATAGGGATCCCTCAAGCTCGCTGTATCATACTCACTGGTCGGTCTGTATCGATAATGCTTTCCCTGCAACATCATCCTCTTAAGGGTTTCCACCAGGTCCATTCTGATGCTGTTCAGCCAATCATCGGACAAGAAAACTTGGGCTTCTGGTAGGTGATAAGCCAATGCCACATATCCAGGGCTAAATGCAGCATAGCCCTATCCTTCAACATTCCCCAGGATCATCGTGGTTGTATCTGCCTGGGGCAGAATCCAGCCAATTACCTCAGAGCATGGGAACAAATCTGGTCTGGTGGCAACTTTCATGAGAGAAGATTTCTCTATGTTAGCATAGATGGATTCTTCTTCGAGGCCCATGTCGGGAACCTCCCTGCGGGAAATCAATCTATATATTTCACCCCATTTGTACTCGGGCTCAACACCAGAAACACATTGAGTGTCTTCATATATGTACTCGGTCTTTGTGACAACCTCTACTTCTGCTTCTTCTTCGACCACAGGGGCCTTCTTCTTCTGCCTCTTGGACATTGTGAGTTCTTCCTGCCATGTATAACATTGTGACATTAAGCAATTCAAGTTGCAGACATTCACAAGAAACTGTGCAACATTTTATTCTTTCTATGTGTACCATGACAACAACTAGTCCATGAAGCTAGGATATAAGCCCTTTGGGATGAATAATCAAGCTAGTATGCATTACTATGCAATGTGCCATTTTCCCTATGTCTAATACGATAGTGATCAGTGCAACAAATGCATGCATTGTACAGCCCTGAAATGCCCTGACTATCAGAACTACTGAAACCAATGTGCAGTATTCTATGACCTTATCTATATCTAGCATGAAGCAAACTCAGTCCTGTGCAATAAAATGAGCAATCTACTACTGTTGCATGATACTAAATAATTCATCGATCATATTTGAGCCAACATAAAATCTACATCACTACGTAATGTGTCGTTCCTCCCAAGGTAGCAATCCGTGAAGCAAATGCATGTATATCAAATGCAAGGTGCAGCATTCAGCGATTTGGTCTATTGCATAGCAAACAAAGAAGAGGGTTGAATGCATCAAGCTCGTGCTAGTCACCGATGTTTTCCAACACCAAACATTTTAACAATATAGCCTAGCAGACACAAAACTGACGAAGACTTATGCGGTTTGTGGCAAAATAGTTACATTAACTCGACTACACATTTCGTTCTCTGCGGGTATTATTATCACTTTTCTGCTCACGACGCTTCCATCAAAAACCACTACCCTAGTTAATTTCAGTTAACGAACTACAACAACGGCATATCCCTTTTAACCATCTAGGGTTTCAGACGACTGAACCCAAAAGAGCTGCGCGGAGTTGCACAAGCAACAAGACTGGGATTCAAGACCATGGGTAACATGAAATTCGACCGAAAAAGGAACCATGAAATGCCACAGGAAAAACCCCCCACCAAACCTTCCTCTGCGCTTCATCGTCACATACGAGGAAGCTAGGTGCAGGCGGCGTAACGGCCGCCTGCACCACCTCCATTGAGTATGCGCACGGTCGCACACCAACGGCCGTAGGCAAAATAATTATTTTGCAGGTTAAAAACCGCCCCCAACCGCGAACAAGATTCCTCAATACGTGGGTGCTATCATAAGGCGGACAAAGAAATGATTTCAGCAAAACCTAACCGCAGGTGAAACCCCCATACGCATGTAAAACGGGGTTAAGGGGACACAACCCTAGTAAAACACCCAACCGCAGCAAACATCACCAAAAACCTTGAACAGAACGAGGTAGGGAAACAACGAGCCTACCTGGCAGCGACGCGTACTTGACGGGGCGAAAGCGGTCGGGTTTCCTCAACTGACACTTGGATGCGAGTACCGGCATGGTGGTCCACGAGCTTCGAGGGGTCGACGGCGCAGGATGATCATGACAGTTCGAGCAAAAGAAAGCAATAGAATAATCCAACTCGTTTATCCCCATATATACAAATGGTTCGCACGTGCGACGGGTTTTAAATCGGACGGGAAACGACTTTGGGTCGGAGGGTAAAACATAAAGTCTTCCGCAACGGCGGAAAGCCATAAACTAAATCCGACCGCTGTGATAAGCAAAGCGAAAAACCAACGATCGGACATCGGAGGGCTCTTGGGATCGGATGATGAAAGCCCACATCTCTCCGTAACGGTGGAAGGTCGAACCGCGGATTCATCCGCAACTGCGGGACCCAAAGACTTAAAACGCTAAAGGACTAATGGGAAAAGAATCAACTTTCCTTCTGCAACGGCGGAAGAAAGAAACAATAAAGCTTCCGATTCAAAACCAATATTCCGCCGAGGCAAAACACATACATCGGAAAGAACGCTGAAAATCAAACCCCAAACTCATCCGCAACGGCGAAGGCCAAATGCAAAGATCCGTCCGCAACAGCGGACAAGGAAATAAGCACACCTTCCGACGTAAAACCAAAATCTATCTGCAACGGTGGGAAAAAAAAAGGCAAAAACCTCCGCAATGGCGGGAACGTCAATTAAACAAACTTCTGATTCAGAGTGGCTTCAAAGGTATTCAAAGATTACGATAAGGCTTGATAAAAAGAAAGGAAATTTTCCAGCGTTAGAGGGAGATGTAAACAGGTGGTAAACCAAATCAGCATAAGAAACCCTTTCTGAAAGCTTCCTGACCAAATCAAAGCATAAAATCAAGCTAGCCCAAGCGAAAGGAGGGTCCTAAAGTTTTTTGGAATTTTGGGAAATTGTTGCAGCTGCAACACAGCACAAGTACATTTTGACGGCAACTAACTACTTCACTAGATGGGTCGAGGCCATTCCGTTACACAAAGTGAATGAAGATGCAGTCATGGATTTCTTACAAGATCACATAATGACCAGGTTTGGGGTTCCAATTTCCCTGGTTTTTTATAATGCTACTTAATTTTCTTCTATTAGATTAATTGCATTTGCTAATGAAAGAGGAATCAAGTTGCATTATTCTGCAAACTATTACCCACAAGGAAATGGTTTGGCAGAATCCACAAATAAAAATATGATTAGTATCCTAAAGAAAACTATGATATAAAATCAGAGAAGTTGGCATTTAACGTTACCAAATGCTCTTTGGGCTGATAGAGTCACACCCAAGAATTCCTTAGGTGTGTCACCATAAACACTTATTTATGGAAAAGAATCTATTCTTCTTCCCAACATTCTGTTACCTTCTTCCATAATAGCTCAGGAGCCTAGAGGCACCGATAATGAAATCCTACAGATCATAATCTATAATCTTTTGAAGTCGGAAGAGTCTAGGTCCAAAGCCAAAGAAATATTTAAGCATCAACAGGAAATAGTGAAATGTTGGTTTGATAAGCATAAAGCTAGGAATAAGGAATTCGAAGTAGGAGATCTGGTTTTTAAATGGGATCACCCGCATGATGAAAAGGGAAAGCACACCAAGTTTAAACAGTTATGGGTAGGCCCTTTTCAGATTGCAGCAAAGCTTGGCCCCTCAACTTACAAGTTGCAAGACTTACAGGGGTGGGAAGAGAACTTACCAGTTAATGGTTTAGTTATCAAACCTTATTTTTCTTGATTTTTTATTTCTTGGTTATCTTGTACATAAATAAATTGATTGGTTTTATTTATTTATTTATTTATTTTATTTTCTTTGTTTTAGTTAGAGTTTTGATTGATTTTAATAAAGAAGCACAACTTTTGGTTGCATGGAGTTCATCAGAATTCTGGATTAACTAAGATCCTTGATTATAAGACTGTGTACTATTGATTTATTTAAAAGAACTTCTTCTAGTTTAGCAGTTTCCCTAAATGGCTATGAACACATTGAAGTCCTACTTAATCCTTGTAAAATAACTCAGGACCAAAAGGTCTGGAATACTATTTCGAGGCTCCATCCATCTCACATTTAAAAATGTCTTAGGGGGTGACAGCAAAAGACCCATGGAGAGGAAGCAGGGTAAACAGTATATTATATTTAAATGATCTCGTGCCAAGAATTGAAATCCAAAAGGCAAATAAGAGTCAAAATCTCCTAAGAAAGCAATATGTATCAAAACAAAGTATTGAACCATATGAGTACAAGATTGCCAAAGTTCTTCTCCGTCTGTGAGCTGAAAAATCAATACATCTCTCACACAAAAGGACACTATGGATAGAGGATCCTGATTAAAAAATTTCAGAAAGAAGGCATGTAGGAGGACTCATGAAAGGACAAAATTCCAAAAGCACAAAAGTTCAAAATGGCATGGGAATGAGGAACAAACGAATATTTCTGTTTACCATATGTTACAATCTTGTGGTGTCTAAGCTGGTAGCTACCCAAAGACAGAGGTAAAAAATGAAACTCATATTCCTGGCCTCAAAAGAGTTATCTAGACTTTGAAATCTTGGTTCCCATTTTCCCCTAAACTGGACTATCATCAATGATTAAAGTACATACATCTGCCATTTGGAAAATCCAGACATCTAGAAGAATTCAACATGTTGGTATTTATTGTCAAAACAGACTGTTGATCAAAGAAGAAAGCGTTCAGAGATCTGTGTTCGCCAGGTAGTCGCCAATTGTTGTAGCTGCAACCTTTTTCCCAATTTTTTTTAAATTTTGGACCCTCCTTTGGATTTTATCTAGCCTAGGTTTGTTCGATTTCTTTAAATTTGTCCTGGAAGTCCAGTTTTTCTGCTTTAAAAAAAAATTATATTTGGGAAGTCAGAGGATTGGTTGACTGTTTTTCCTTCATTTCGGGATTTGAATGATCTAAAACCGCCTTTTGTCTAGCCAATGCATCAAGACTGTGGAGTTTTGTTTTATTGTTCAGAGCTTAAAAATATGATTTTTCGATGATTTTTATCACTGTCGGGAGTCTGTTGAAGAATGATCTGGGGCATTAGTCCTTTATTCCATCGATGTTTCGAAAGGAAAACAATGAACGTCCCGATGGATAGTCCTGTTTCTCGCCGATCCGTGTTTTATCTCCTTTTTGTTTTATTTCTCAAACCTTTTATTTTGACTGAAGACGACCTTGTTTTCATCGCAATCGGAATGAGTTTTGAGATTGGATCAGAGGGCTTGTCCTTTATTCCACCGACATTTCAAAGGGAAATTGATAAGAAGCTTAAAAGATTGCCGATGCTGTAGTGGTTAGTCTCTCTGATCGTCGATAAGGTTTAAGTAACCCAGGCTTTGTAGCTAGGGTTTTCACCCTAGCTTGTGCTGATGAGCACCTACTAAGGAATCCGGAATCCTTAGTAGCAGTTCAATGATGTATATGAATTAAACAAAGAAAAACTGAAACAAAAGCTAATCTAAATACGTTCTTTAAGCTAAAGCAGTAAAA